>CANTUR010001818.1:2500-5000 GCA_947683625.1 Mallotus nudiflorus
AATTACACAAGGGTAGTTGATACAATAAAAACCTCTGGTAAAATGCCCGCCCGTAACCCAACAGATAAAGTACATTACATAGTCCGTTTTAGGGATTGGCGACTTACTCATTCAGTGACTTTGGCACTGGATGTTCCCAAAATAAAAAAGAAAATGGGTACTCTCGGGTCGGGTGAATTCAATAATAGACGTCTGTTGGCATTCCGGCCTTCCTTCTCCTTTCAGGGCCTATCCGAAAGAGAATCCAGTACTTCTTGGTCGTGAATATCTGAATAGGACGAACCGCCACGTGGATATCTTTGCTTCGGAACAAAACAATTAGAATTAGGCCCGGTCAACTGGAATGTGTATTATCCATATAGGGGATCCTCTAAGTGAGAAGATCCATCGACCTGAGACGAAGAGAAGGGTCTATCTATTTTATTTAGTTATTCTTTTAGTTATTCAATTAAACCAATGATTCGTTATTGGAGCAGATAGCAACAACCACCATTTCATCCGACATACGTATTTTTGATTTTCCAATGGATTTACATCTTTCATTAATGGAAATTTTTTGATGTAGTGAGTAATAGTTCTGGTTGCTTGCTGTTCAAGAATTCTTGTTTAGGCAGTTCATACCATCCATACATAGTGTTTTGATCTAAGATTCCAATTCTTCCATGTTTCCGCAGTAACATCTTGTTCCATGTCCAAAATATGGAAGAAACAGGTGTTTCCACGACTCTACCACCCAGTCAATTCTGTTCCACTGAATCCCTATTTCATGGCCACATATCTTTCAGGCTAAGGAATGGGAAACCTTTCTCCTATTACATGAATCCAATTTTCATTTCATCCGGGAAAAGCCATCTTTTTCTCAACAATGCCTTTGTCATTTGATCCAATAGCGTTCCGTTAGATAGGAACAGATTTGATAAATACTGATAACTCTCGGATAGAGTATTAGAACGGAAAAATCCATTAGATAATGAACTATTGGTTCTAAGCCATCTCTGGCGATGAATCAACAATTCGAAGTGCTTTTCTTGCGTATTCTTGATAAACCAGCGTTTATATATAGATGTAGGAGGATCCGTTTGGGAAGTAAGAAGCTCCTTTGACATCTCTTCATCTGCAAAGAATTCTCGATGTGAAAACACAGAGACAAAGGGCTGATCTTTGAATAGGAAAAAGAGTGGATCTGCAGGGTCCCAAATGAATTGGCTTATTCGAAAAAAGCCTTGTTCTTTGGAAGATCTATCTCGTATCTGGTACTGCAGGGCTCCACTCTGCAAGAACTCCGAATCATTCTCTTGAAGCTCATCTTCTTCATTATAAATGATCCGCTTGCCCCGAAATGACCTGGCCCAATAGGGAAATCCCAATTCATTGGGCCTTTCGATACAATCAAATAGAAAGCCCCAAGGGCGCCATATTCTAGGAGCCAAAACTATATGATTGAATAAATCCTCCTCTATCTGTTGCGGGTCGAGGACTTCTTCTCCTTCCCCTTCTTCAAACTCCGATTCGTATTTTTCATAGAGAAATCTCTGATCAAGGATAGAACAAGATCCATTTTGCATCATATCTAAGGGACTTCTTGGTTCGGGCCGAAGAAGCAATGTCACTCGATCATTATCAAACTGACTGCAACCTTTTTCTGTCCGTGAGGATCCCACCAGAGCGCTTTCTACTTCTAATAGGCCATGAACTAGATCAGAATCATTCTCAACAAGTCCATAATAAGTGATCCCATTTTTTTCATCGGGTCCGGGTAGAGACCAAAGGTCTTGAGCAACCGATCCGGCAGAACAACTCAAAAGATAAAGAAGTATCGTTAATTTCTTCATGCTCGTTCCAAGTTCGAAGTACCATTTGTACAAATAAGAATCCCCTTCGTTACAGGATTTCTTCTTCATATAGATAGATATAGGATCTATGGGGCAATTACTTAGAAATACATTTTGTGCAACAGCCCGTCCTATCTGATAGAAAAGGATCCCATGATCCTGAACCGATCTTACCTGGGATCGCAAATCCCAAGTTTGTCTATGAAGAGCAGATCTAATTATATTAGTGTCTATAATTGATTTCTTCTGTGTAATACTAATTGATAGGGCCTCATCGGTAAGTGCTACAAGATCTCGTACATTGGAACCCATGGTTATGGACCCGAATCCATTAGTATGGAACATTTTCTTTTCCAAGTGAAATCCCCTAGTATATGAAAGAGTAAAAAAGTGCTTTCGTTGTTGTGGAATAAGAAGCCTTCGTATCTTAATGCATGTATTTAATTTTTTCGGAGCTATTAGAGCGGGATCCACTTTTTTGGGAATATGAGTCGAAGCAATAACAAGAATATTTCTAGTGGAACATCTTTCACAATCCCTGGAGAGATAGTTCGCTAATAGACCGAGGGATAAGTAATTCGACTCATTCACATCCAGATCATGAATGTTTGGAATCCATATTATGCAAGGAGACATTGCTTTTGCTAATTCGAATTGAAGGGTGATAT
>CANTUR010001818.1:12500-26130 GCA_947683625.1 Mallotus nudiflorus
AAATAAATAAGCTTAACACAAAAGCAGAAAAAGAAATAATAGTAACGTGGTCCCGGGCATCTACCATTATACCCACAATGATCGGCCATACTATTGCTATCCATAATGGAAAGGAGCATTTACCTATTTATATAACAGATCGTATGGTGGGCCATAAATTGGGAGAATTTGCACCTACTCTAAATTTCCGGGGACATGCAAAAAATGATAATAAATCTCGTCGTTAATTCGTTAATCTTAATTCCTAAATAATTAATATATTAATATTTCAAATTCATATTATTAATTTAATATATTAATATAATTTAATATATTAATATTAAATAAAAATGAATATTAATATTAAATAGAAATAATTAATTATTAAATTAATTATTAAAATGAAATAGAAATAATTAATATTAAAATGAATATTAAATATTAAATAAAAAAAGATAAATAAAAAAAGAAAATTTGAATTTCATTTTATTTCATTTTAAAAGTTTAAAAGGAAAATATAGATATTTATTAGATATTTCTATTTATTAGATATTTATCGTTCATTATCATTAAAAAAAAAAAGAGGTAAATCAATCTTATGATAAATAAAAGAAAGAAAAAGGGAGATCCATATACGGAAGTATATGCTTTAGGCCAACATATATGTATGTCCACTCACAAAGCACGAAGAATAATTGATCAGATTCGTGGACGTTCTTACGAAGAAACACTTATGATACTCGAACTCATGCCTTATCGAGCATGTTATCCCATTTTCAAATTGATTTATTCTGCAGCAGCAAATGCTCGCCACAATATGGGTTTCAACGAAGCCAATTTAATCATTAGTAAAGCCGAAGTCAACGAAGGTGCTACTGTGAAAAAATTAAAACCCCAGGCTCGAGGGCGGGGTTATCTGATAAAAAGATCGACCTGTCATATAACTATCGTATTAAAAAATATATCTTTATATGAAGAATATGGAAGAATATAACATACGTTTAAAAACCCGGGGATGGATAAAAAAAGCTAAATCCAAAGATATGACATTTCATGATATGTATAGTAATTAGTGAGGGATTATGGGACAAAAAATAAATCCGCTTGGTTTCAGACTTGGTACAACCCAAAGTCATCATTCTCTTTGGTTTGCTCAACCAAAAAATTACTCTGAGGGTCTACAAGAAGATCAAAAAATAAGAAACTGTATCAAGAACTATGTAAAAAAAAATACGAAAATATCTTCTGGTGTTGAGGGAATTGCACGTATAGAGATTCAAAAACGAATCGATGTGATTCAAGTCATAATATATATAGGATTCCAAAAATTATTAATAGAAAGTAAACCTAAACGAATCGAAGAATTACAGATAAATGTACAAAAGGAACTTAATTGTGTGAACCGAAAACTCAATATTGCTATTACAAGAATTTCAAACCCTTACGGGCACCCTAATATTCTTGCAGAATTTATAGCCGGACAATTAAAGAATAGAGTGTCCTTTCGAAAAGCAATGAAAAAGGCTATTGAATTAACCGAACAGGCAGATACAAAAGGAATTCAAGTACAAATTGCGGGGCGTCTTGACGGAAAAGAAATTTCACGCGTTGAATGGATTCGAGAGGGTAGGGTTCCTCTACAAACCATTCGAGCTAAAATTGATTATTATTCGTATACGGTTAGAACTATTTATGGAGTATTAGGTATAAAAATTTGGGTATTTCTAGACAAAAAATAATAAATTCTTACTTGACTTGTCTTTAATTCTATCCATTGATAAAACAAAAATGACAAACTCTTTGATTCTTTTAAAAAAAAAAAAAAAGACTCAATTCGAATTCTATTTCTATATTCTATAGGGTTGAATAAAATAAACAATTCAATTGATAATTTGATATAATTGCTATGCTTAGTGTGTGACTCGTTGGTTTTTTAGAGTCAGGATTAAAAAAAGGACTGACCCATACTATGAACTAATAAGTATAAATATACAACTAATAACCAACTCATCGCTTTGCATTATCTGGATCCAAAGAAACATTCAAGATATGATATATTGGTCATATTATTGGAGCAAGTGAAATCCCCTTTGCACAAACAAAAGAAAAACCAATCTGATTTGATTAGGAGTTGTAAATCAAAATAAAAAATTATGCGGATAAATGGAAGGGTGAAAGAAAGAGAGAAAAAGAATATCAATGATCTATGATTCCGATATGTAAGGTCTATGAGTCATCACAGAAAAGCTAATGTATTAAAGCATCAATACCAATGGATCTATAATTAAACAAATTCGTTCAGAAAACAAAAAACCAAGAGCCTCGAGCCAATAAAGACTGAGAAGATTGACTCAAGAACAAATTTCATTAGGCTCCATTGTAAAATTAAGACCTAATCATTAATGAAGAGGCGATGGGAACGACGGAACCTGTAAATACATAAGATTTTTTTGAAAACAAATCGTAATGATTTATTGGGGGGATAGCGAAAGGAACCAGAAGACAATCCATTTATTCTGAAAGATCATGGATCATCTCTAGAAAGGAAATAAATATTGATGAAAGAGTGAATATTCGCCCGCGAAGTTTTTTAGATTATAATTATGATATCAAATATATCAAATCGCTAATTTTTAGAAATCTAATAAAAAAACTAATAAAAAAATCTAAAAAATTTGTAAAATTTGTTAGAATCTTATAACAAAAACAAGATTATCAAAATAAAATAGAAAAAATTATCTAATTATCTAATCTATAATATCTAATTATCTATATCTATAATATTATAATACTAATAAAAAAATTATAATACTATATAATACTAATAAAATAATAATAATACTAATAAAATAATAAAAATATTTAGAAATATTATTATTATTATTATTATTATTATTATAATAAAATTATAATAAAATATATTATTATAATAAAATTAAAATGAATTAATAAGATTAATTAATAAGAATTAATAACAAATAATAAAACAATATTATAATAACAATATTATATTAGAATATATAAATAATTATATAATATATAAATAATTATAAATAATTATTATATTATTATATATAAATATTATATATATTATTATATATAAATATTATATATAAATAAATATATATATAATATCATAATAATTATATAATATTATAATAATATAATATAAATAATATAACAATATAAATATATATATAAATAAATATATATATAAATAAAATAAATATATATTTATATAATATATATATTATATATATATATTATATAAATAATAATATATAAATAGATATATATATATATATATATGTATATTTATTATAAAATATATTATAAAATATATTATAAAATATATAAAACAAAATTGAAAATATATATACATAGCTTAAAATATATACATGGCTAAAAATATATACTAAAATATATAAAATATATATTATATACACATGGCTAAAGGCTAAAGTTAATAATATATATTTAATAAAAAAAAATAATATCTATATTTAATAATAATATATATTTAATAATATATATTATATATATATTAAAAAATATATAAATATAGATACAAATTGCTGTTCTAATAATCTAATAAAATAGAAAATAATCTAATTATAATAAATAGATTAGATAATAATAAATAGATTAGAAATAGATTAGATAAAAATAAATAAATAAATTTAGTGAAATCTTAAAAATCCCATGATTTAGTATATTATTCATGAAACACATATATATTATATATATATATTTTTAATCATTTCATTCGTTCATTCGCGAGGAGCTGGATGAGAAGAAACTCTCATGTTCGGTTCTGTAGTAGAGATGGAATTGAGAAACAACCATCAACTATAACCCAAAAAGAACCCGATTCCGTAAACAACATAGAGGAAGAATGAAAGGAATAGCTTTTCGAGGTAATCGTATTTGTTTCGGCAGATATGCTCTTCAAGCACTTGAACCCGCTTGGATTACATCTAGACAAATAGAAGCGGGCCGCCGAGCAATGACACGAAATGCGCGCCGCGGTGGAAAAATATGGGTACGTATATTTCCCGACAAGCCAGTTACTTTAAGACCTACGGAAACACGTATGGGTTCGGGAAAAGGATCTCCTGAATATTGGGTAGCTGTCGTTAAACCGGGTAGAATACTTTATGAAATGGGCGGAGTAGCAGAAAATATAGCAAGAAGCGCTATTTCAATAGCAGCATCCAAAATGCCTATACGAACTCAATTCATTATTTCGTGATAGGAATATAGAACTCAAAGAAAAAGACTTTTGTTTTGGGATGCTAAAAAAATCGCAAGTTTCTTTTTTTTTTTTTGGACAAACAATATATCTTTTTTTCCTTTAACAGATTAAAAAAAAAAAATGATATGATCCAATCTCAGACCCATTTGAATGTAGCGGATAACAGCGGAGCCCGAGAATTGATGTGTATTCGAATCATAGGGAATAGTAATCGCCGATATGCTCATATTGGTGACGTTATTGTTGCTGTGATCAAGGAAGCAGCACCAAATTCATCTCTAGAAAGGTCAGAAGTAATCCGAGCTGTAATTGTACGTAATTGTAAAGAACTCAAACGTGATAACGGTATGATAATACGATATGATGACAATGCTGCAGTTGTCATTGATCAAGAAGGAAATCCAAAGGGAACTCGAATTTTTGGTGCAATCGCCCGAGAATTGAGACGGTTTAATTTTACTAAAATAGTTTCATTAGCGCCTGAAGTATTATAAGAGAAAAAATTAGAAAAAAAGAAGACATACCTTTTAAGATTAAGATGAGGCCGTGATTGATATAGTTATAGTATTTGAAGAAAATGAAATCGAATTTCATTACTAAATTAATTAGTAAATTAAATTGTATTTCACGCATATACCTTTATATACCTTTAAAAATATACCTTTAAAAAAAAGAAAAATTGAATATTTATTTAAAATATTTATTTAATTAATATTTATATTTATAATATTTATTTATTATTTAATTAATATTTATTTATATTCATTTTATTTTTTATTATTTTTTATTATTTTTATTAAATTTTAATAAAAATTTAATAAAAAATAAAATATTATTATTATTATATTAAATAATTATTATATTAAATAATTTGTTATATTAATTATTATATTAAATAATTTAATATAATAAAATACTATATATAATATATTATAATATAATATATAATAATATAATATATAATAATATAATATTAAAAATATATAATAATATAATATTAAAATACTATAACTATAATATAATATATAAAATTAAAATACTATAATAATAATATATATAATAATAATATATAAATAATAAAAAAAAGAAAAAAATAAAATAATAATATAATATTAATTAAATATAATATTAATTAAAATAATAATATTAATTAAAATAATAATATAATATTAATATTTAATAATATTAATAAAAATAATTTGAATTTTTAATTTAATAATAAATAATAATAATAAAAAAAAAAGAAAAAAAGGGGTATGTTGATTATATCAAAATTAGAGAGAAATCAAAATCTTAGTTTATTATGGGTAGGGATCCTATTGCTGACATAATAACCTCTATACGAAATGCTGACATGAATAGAAAAGGAACCATTCGAATAACATCCACTAACATCACCGAAAACATTATTAAAATACTTTTACGAGAGGGTTTTATTGAAAATTTCAGGAAACACCAGGAAAGTACCAAAAAATTTTTGGTTTTAACCCTACGACATAGAAGAAAGAGGAAAGGACCATATAGAACTAGTCTAAATTTAAAACGGATCAGCCAACCTGGTTTACGAATCTATTCTAACTATCAAAAAATTCCTAGAATTTTTGGCGGGATGGGTATTGTAATTCTTTCTACCTCTCGGGGTATAATGACCGACCGGGAAGCTCGAATAGAAAGAATCGGTGGAGAAATCTTGTGTTATATATGGTAATCTTTCAGATATCCGAATTGAATCCCAATTTCTTATTTGTGAAAAAAAAAAGAGAGCGAATAGGTTTCGAATATCATTCCCCTTACATTAACATTAATTGATACTTGAAGAAGATTTTAGATGGAATGAAAAAACAAAAAATGGATTCAATTCAGAAAGGTTTAATTAATGAATCACTTTTTCAATCGTATGTTCCAAGTTCCTATAAATAATGAAAATCTGGTTTTAGGTTATATTTCAGGAAAGATCTAACATAGTTTTTTATACCTATACTGCCCAGAAATAGTGTTAAATACTTATAATAAATAGTGTTAAGTACTTATAAAAATAGTGTTAAATACTTATAATTCGACCGGAACACTTCTAATTTATAGACTCCGCAACAAACAAAGATTTGAATAATTAGTCAGTTTTTTTTTTCAACTTTCAAATTTCTTTCACTTTCATAGAGATAAAATTCACGATTTCAAAGTTTAAAGAAACTTATTTTCCTCAAAAAAGTATGTATATTCAAAATTTAAGGGATGACAAATATGAAAATAAGAGCTTCGGTTCGTAAAATTTGCGAAAAATGTCGACTGATACGTCGACGGGGACGAATTATAGTAATTTGCTTTAACCCGAGACATAAACAAAGACAAGGATAATCTTGCTAAGTGAAAACACTCTAAAGGATCTGATGTACAAATAAAAAAAGGATCTATTTTGACATGAAATGGATATATCCATAGACCCCTGACTTATATTTATGAAATAATAAAATATGGCAAAACCTTTACCAAGAATTGGTTCGCGCAGAAATGGACGTATTGGTTCGCGTAAGAATGCACGTAAAATACCAAAAGGAATTATTCATGTTCAAGCAAGTTTCAACAATACTATTGTAACCGTTACAGATGTACGGGGTCGAGTAATTTCTTGGTCCTCCGCTGGCGCTTGTGGATTCCGGGGCACAAGAAGAGGAACGCCATTTGCAGCTCAAACCGCAGCAGGAAATGCTATACGAACGGTAGTAGATCAAGGTATGCAACGGGCAGAAGTCATGATAAAGGGTCCTGGTCTCGGACGAGATGCTGCATTAAGAGCTATTCGAAGAAGTGGTATACTATTAAGCTTCGTTCGAGATGTAACCCCTATGCCACATAATGGCTGCAGGCCTCCTAAAAAAAGGCGCGTGTAAAAAAAAAATATAAATATTGAAGAGATTTCAAGAGAAATAAATAATTCAATAATTTCAATATTATTATGGTTCGAGAGAAAGTAACAATATCTACTCGGACACTGCAGTGGAAATGTGTTGAATCAAGAACTGACAATAAGCGTCTTTTTTATGGACGATTTATTTTGTCGCCACTTATGAAAGGCCAAGCCGACACAATAGGCATTGCGGCGCGAAGAGCTCTGCTTGGAGAAATCGAAGGAACATATATCACACGTGCAAAATCTGAGAAAATACCACACGAATTTTCTACTATAGCAGGTATTCAAGAATCAATACATGAAATTTTAATGAATTTGAAAGAAATTGTATTGAGAAGCAATTTGTATGGAACTTGTGATGCGTCTATTTGTGTCAAGGGTCCTGGATATGTAACTGCTCAAGACATCATTTTACCACCCTTTGTGGAAATTATTGATAATACACAGCATATTGCTAGCCTAACAGAACCGATTGATTTGTGTATTGGATTACAAATCGAGAGAAATCGCGGCTATCATATAAAACCGATAAATAACTTTCAAGAGGGAAGTTTTGCTATAGATGCTGTATTTATGCCTGTTCGAAATGCGAATCATAGCGTTCATTCTTATGGAAATGGGAATGAAAAGCAAGAGATACTTTTTCTCGAAATATGGACAAATGGAAGTTTAACTCCTAAAGAAGCACTTCATGAAGCCTCCCGGAATTTGATTGATTTATTTATTCCTTTTCTACACGCAAAAGAAGAAAACTTCCATTTAGAAAAAAATCAACACAAGGCTATTTTACCCCTTTTTACTTTTTATGATAGATTGACAAAATTAAGAAAAAATCAAAACGAAATAGCATTGAAATACGTTTTTATTGACCAATCAGAATTGACCCCAAAGATCTATAATTGCCTCAAAAGATCTAATATACATACATTATCAGACCTTTTGAATAAGAGTCAAGAGGATCTTATGAAAATTGAATATTTTCACATAGACGATGTAAAACATATATTGGATGTTCTAGAAATAGAAAAACATTTCGCAATTTAACTTTTTTACCAAATTTACCAAAGAATAAAATAGAAATCCGATAGATGTTATCTAGGGAGAATTCACTTTGAAGCGACTATTCCCTAGATATACATACACGTCATGATGTTTTTTTTTTTTTACAATTGAATCAATTTAAAAAAGACCTAAAGTTAGGGATTTATCAATAGGCAATGTTGCTCCAATACCTAACCAAAGGGCTACTGCAGTACCAATCAAAAAGACGGTTGTCGCAACTGGACGACGAAATGGATTTTGGAATTTATTAACATTCTCCAAAAAGGGTACTGTTAATAATCCTGCAGGTACTGAAACCATTAAAAGAACACCCAATAACTTATTGGGTACTGTACGAAGTATTTGAAATACAGGAAAGAAATACCATTCAGGCAATATTTCCAAAGGAGTTGCAAATGGATCTGCAGGTTCACCAATCATTGATGGTTCTAGAACCGCTAATCCTACATTACACGCAATAGTACCTAGAATTACTACCGGAAAAATATATAAAAGATCATTGGGCCATGCGGGTTCTCCGTAATAATTATGACCCATTCCCTTAGCCAATTTAGCCCTTAATACAGGATCATTCAAGTCAGGTTTTTTTGTTATTGGGATAGGTGAATTCTTATAAATCCATCCTCCGAAGGAACCGGACATGATAATTTTTCATCATACGGCTCGAGCAAGAATCAAACGAATCAAACAGATCCATATAAAAAATCTTGTATGTATAGATCTTATAAAATCTATATATATATATAAAATCTATATATATATATGTTAGCCGTGGCTAAACATTTATGAATGATTTTATGTACTAAAAAATTGACTGGATTCCTTTTTCCAGAGTTGGCAATTAATTAGCTATTGCAAGGAATTCATTCTTGCAGGTAAATGCTCAATACCCAAGTAGGCCTAAAGGGTGATCATGATCAAGTGCTTTTTGGGTCGTCTCAGACCTTTCAATTGGCCTTTATCTCTAAAAAATATCGAGACTTTTTACATACAAAGGATTTACTTGTTACTAATATAGTTTAGCCTATGTCATTCTTTAGATCCCTTATTTCACTTCACTCCGATAGTATCATAAATCGAATCAATGCAGAGGAAATGACTGCATTTCCATACTATAAAAGTATTCAAAAAGTATTAAGCAATTAAATAACCGAAAGAAATAAAAAATAAAACATATAAATAAAATAAAATAAAACATATAAATAAAATAGGTAAAATAGAATATAGATTCTACCATATTCCTTATTCTACTGCTACTGGGTTTTACGGAGCCCGTTCGTGTACAACATGATTGGATCTGATCATAGAAAAGATTCTCTTCAAGTGAACCAGCCTATCCTCTGTATGGGGCTTACGCAGTGGTTGGAACAAAGACACATTTGGTTATTAATTTCAATGTGGCGGATAAAGGTATATATCTGCGTGGCCAAATCAATAGTTCAAGTCACACACTCCCATAATCCATTTTTTTCGTAGGAGAATTCGCTTCAACTATTCATGTAAAATAAAAAACCTTTTTTTGAAGTTGAAGGGAAATATCCAAATACATGTCTTATTCTTCAATAATCCATATTTGTAGCAATGAAATACTATTTTTCCTCCCCCAAGCGATCAATGATTGATTACAAATATTTAGAATCTATATTCTCTATACTATATACTATGATAATCTATATTCTCTATACTATAAAGGGCCTGAAATCCCTTGCTTACGTATCATTGGAAAGTGCATTAACATAAATACGGCAGTAAGAAGAGGTAATACAAAAGTGTGTAAACTATAAAAACGAGTCAAAGTGGATTGTCCTACACTAGCACTTCCACGTAATAACTCTACCAAAGGCGATCCTATTACAGGAATCGCTTCCGGCACGCCTGTTACAATTTTTACTGCCCAATAACCGATTTGGTCCCAAGGTAAGGAATAACCAGTTACGCCAAAAGATGCGGTCAATACAGCAAGAACCACACCAGTAACCCAAGTCAATTCGCGGGGTTTTTTAAAGCCACCAGTGAGATACACACGAAATACGTGCAGGATCATCATTAAAACCATCATACTTGCCGACCATCGATGAACTGATCGGATTAACCAACCAAAGTTAGCCTCAGTCATTATGTATTGAACCGAAGCAAAAGCCTCAGTAACGGTCGGACGGTAGTAAAAAGTCATAGCAAACCCCGTAGCTACTTGTACTAAAAAACAAGTAAGTGTAATTCCTCCTAAACAATAAAATATGTTGACATGGGGAGGAACATATTTACTAGTTATATCATCTGCAATCGCCTGAATCTCGAGACGTTCTTCGAACCAATCATAGACTTTATTGAGATAGGTAAACCAGAAGGACCCCCCCCCCGAGAACCGTATATGAGAATTTCATCTTGTACGGCTCAAACAAAACCACCCCAATACTAGTTGAAACGGATATGTGTAATAGAATAGAAACGTCCCAATCCTATGATTCAACAGTTTTCTCTGAAGATGCCAATACGAAAAAAGAAAAATCCGAAAACTCTTCTCTTCTTTCTTCTCTTCTTTGTGGTTATAATGCCAAAATATCAAGTCGGCTCATTCATCTCTTGGTGTTGATTGTTACAGGCCTCTTGAATCTTCTATTTCCTTCCCCATTTTTTTCGTATTTTTTTTGTATGTAATGCAACCTTACTGTCGTTTTCGTTATTATTGATAGGAATTTTCTTGTTAAGATCCTATAAATCGATTGAAACCGCAGATTCATATTAGAACCGCGATGATTTAATAAAAACTTCAAACTAAATCCAAAGATTCCCCGAGTAAGAACCATTGTATCATCACTTATTCACTGAATAAATATAATGAGTAAAAAGTCAAAGAAGGGTTTGTCCTTTGATCAAACATAGATAAAGAGGAAGAAAAATCTTTCAATTTATACCTTCTATCTAATTCTTTGAAATTTTTGGAAATCCGGTCACGGGATCTGAATATTAAGTATGAATCATAGTTCTAATACTGCATAATCTATTTCACTGCATAATCTATTTCATATATTCCGTGCTCCAGATATTAAAAAAAATACCTGACGGGGTAAAAAATCATCTCTATCAAGACGACAGGCCCACTCTCTGTACTATCAATAGGATCAATTATAACAAGTCGCACACTCATAATTCCAGAAATACAGAAAGAAAGAAATTTCACGATCGAACTACCAAAATAGAATAAAAAATCCGAGACCAAAATGCTTCGTTTTGTATTGAAAAACTAGGACTTAGCGGTTCTTGTAAATCTAATTCATTGAGATTCCGTCTAGTAAAACGGAAGAATTATAAATCTCCAAAATAATAGATAGGAATACCGCAAATAGAGCCATTGCGACACCCATCAAAGGGGTAGTTCCCCACCCAGGAGCTACTTTACCATATTCTGAATTCAATGGTTTCAATAAATCTCCTACAACAGTTCGCCTTGGACCAGATCTGGAACTACCCTCCACGCTTTGTGTAGCCATAAATCCTATTTGTATTAATTGAGATTTGTTGACTTTGTATACCATTCCGTTGTAAATAAATAATCTTATCATAGATCCATCGCGGTCTTGAAATTATATAATAATGGAAACAGCAACCCTAGTCGCCATCTTTATATCTGGTTTACTTGTAAGTTTTACTGGGTATGCCTTATATACTGCTTTTGGGCAACCCTCTCAACAACTAAGAGATCCATTCGAAGAACATGGGGACTAGTTGAAGTAAAGAGCCTCCCAATATTGGGAGGCTCTTTACTTCAATTAAGATAACGAAAAGTCATTTTATCTTTTTAGTTGGAACTTTAGGTGGTTCCCGAAAAAAGATAGCGAAAAAAAGGATTCCTAAAGTTGAGACTAAAAGGAATGTATAAACCAATGCTTCCATAAATTCAAATTCAATTGTGGTTTACAATTATAGCTTCCATACCTATTTATTGGGGGTCGTCTCCCGGATAAAAAAAGAACAAGATTCAAAGAAACGACGGCAATTGAAATTCAGATATCTTCAGTACCCTATAGTCAAATTTCAAAAATAAAATAGAATAGAGGTGAAAAGTAAGAGATATCAAATATTGTATCAGACTGCCTGTCTTCTTGTAGTTGGATCTCCAATTTTTTGGAATGCTCCAAATTCCACTTGAACGTCTAAATCCGGATCAATACCAGCAAAAACGTCTCTGAACAAAGTTCGAGCACCATGCCAAATGTGTCCGAAGAAAAAGAGCAGAGCAAACGAAGCATGTCCAAAAGTAAACCAACCCCTTGGACTGCTACGAAAAACGCCATCGGATTTCAAAGTAGCACGATCTAATTCAAAAACTTCCCCCAATTGAGCGCGTCTAGCATATTTTTTCACAGCAGCGGGATCACTATAACTGACTCCATTTAGTTCGCCGCCATAGAACTCAACGGTTACGCCTACTTGTTCGACACTATACTTTGACTCTGCCCTTCGAAAAGGAACATCAGCTCTAACAATTCCATCTCCGTCTACCAAAACAACCGGAAATGTTTCAAAAAAAGTAGGCATACGACGTACAAAAAGTTCACGCCCCTCTTTATCTCGAAAGATAGGATGCCCTAACCACCCAACAGCTATTCCATCTCCGTTGTCCATTGAGCCCGCTCTGAACAATCCACCTTTTGCCGGATTATTGCCGATATAATCATAAAAAGCTAATTTTTCGGGAATTTTAGACCAAGCTTCGGATAAACTTTGATTTTCGGCCAGCCCAGCACTAACTCTTCGATATATTTCTTGCTGGAAGTATCCTTGATCCCATTGATAACGAGTGGGACCGAATAATTCAATCGGAGTAGTTGCTGAACCATACCACATAGTTCCAGCAACAACAAAAGCTGCAAAAAAGACAGCAGCGATACTACTGGAAAGGACAGTTTCAATATTTCCCATACGTAATCCTTTGTATAAACGTTGAGGTGGACGCACACTAAGATGGAATAGGCCCGCTAATATACCCAACGTGCCCGCTGCAATATGATGAGAGGCTATTCCTCCCGGAACAAAAGGATCAAAACCCTCCACACCCCATGCTGGACTTACAGGTTGTACCTTTCCAGTTAGGCCATAAGGATCGGACACCCATATTCCAGGACCATACAACCCGGTTACATGAAAAGCGCCAAACCCAAAGCAAGCCACCCCTGAGAGAAATAAATGAATTCCAAAGATCTTGGGCAAATCCAAAGAAGGTTTTCCTGTACGTTCATCGCAAAATATTTCTAGATCCCAATACACCCAATGCCAAATAGCTGCCAAGAAGCACAAGCCAGAAAACACAATATGTGCCCCAGCCACGCCTTCATAACTCCAAATACCTGGATTCGTTATAGTTCCTCCGGTGATACTCCAGCCACCCCATGAATTGGTTATTCCTAAACGAGTCATGAAGGGTA
>CANTUR010001819.1:0-56449 GCA_947683625.1 Mallotus nudiflorus
ATTACATTGTCGGAATAAAAAAATATTGTATTTATCGATATGAGAATATTTGGTACAGGAAGCCGCGAATATATCAATCTTATTATATATCAATCTTATATGTATAAATAGCAATATAAATAGATCTTGTGTTCTGGAATCAAAGAAAGATAGTTAAAAGTATCTTCTATGTCTTATGTTATGACTTCGAATAAACTTTTTTATGCAGGAGGGGAATAGTTATTTATTCCTATAAAATAACTAGGAGCAAGAAGATTTAATCAGAAATATCGACAGATTTTTTTTCGGAGTCCAAAGAAAAAGAAATAGGAAAATGAAAGAAAAAGCAGAGCTACTGTTTCAATTTCATCTATATCCAAATCCAATTTTACTATCAGAATAGTAGATATAGTCATGATGGAATAGGTTAGGTCCACTTACTTTTTCTTTTATTGATTTCTATTTCTAATCTAATCTTTACAATTGATTTGATTGGAATAAAGTAAAATAAGAGAATTTGGTGATTTAAGAGCCAATTTCTCATTATTCATATTAATATAATAAACAAATGTTCTACTTTATAATTTTATAATTATATTAATTTTATAACTTATAATTCTATTTTCGAATATATTCTATATATAATATTTTCTAAATAAATAAAATAGAGTCTAATCAAAATAGACTATACTATAATTACTATAATTTTATAAATATACTAATATAATTTTATAAATATACTAATATTTTCTAAAAATATACTAATATTTTCTAAAAATATACTAATATTTTAAGATATACTAAATATTTTAGTTAGCAAAAATCATTATATTATTTATATTATAATATTAACTATTATTTATATTATAATATTAACTATTATTTTATTTATATTATTTATAATATTAACTATTATTTTATTTAATTATTAATTAATATTTAATTATTTTTAATTATTAATTAATATTTAATTGTTTTCATTTTTTTCATTTTAATTATATTATATTAATATTATTATTATTAATATTATTATTTAATTATATTATATTAATATTATTATATTTATATATATTTATATATATATAAATATTTATATATATATAATTTATATATTTATATATTATTTAATTATTAAATTATTATTTAATTATTAATTAATTATTAAATTATTAATTAATTATTAATTAATATTTAATTGTTTTCATTTTAATTATATTATATTATTTATATATATTTATATATATATAATTTATATATTTATATTTTATATATTTAATATTTATATTTTATATATTTATATTAATATTTATATATATATAATTTATATATTTATATTTATATTTATATATATAATTTGCAGCGGAAAATAAAAATCATAATATCATAATATTATCCATATCAACTGGATTTAAATAAAAATCTCATCTCATACATAAAATCTCTTTAATACAATCCAGTTTTAACATAATATATCTCCTTAAAACAAAATACATGAAATCCAATACTGTAATTCACAACTACTGCAGTATCTAGATAAAATAAATAAGACTCAAGTAGACAATTTACATAAAGAAGCCGGGGCGGAAGAAATCCGGCGTATCGACCTGCTATTGAGGTCTGAAGAAGTTGACTCTCCTGAAAAATAGTCAACGGAGGGGAGTCAGACCTCACTGAGTGAATTACTATAATATATATACATACACACTAAATGATAATGCATACAATCAATAATACATATCTAATATGTATAATATACAGGCAATTCATACAGATGCAGAAAAATCGTTTTTATATATTTTATCGGAAAATCATCTTTTATGAAGGATTATATAGAACCCTAGAATATCGCAACCTCAGAATAATAGTGTTAAACAACACTCTGGCCATATAGGCTCACTTATCCCAAATATATCCACTTAATCCATTTTGGACAATAGACTGGCCCCGAGACACTAAGTCAACCGAGCTCCAGCAGTCTGACTGCCAGTGTGATTGGCCCCGAGACACTTGGTCAACCGAGCTCCAGCAATCACACCCAAACACATCTCACATATCAATAATCATAATCAAATCAATATCCACAAATAGTTAGTAATATAGCCTAAAGCTATAGGCGTACCGGTACGTACACGGTCCTAGTGCTGCCCACTAGGTAGCACGTTTTATTGATATCCTTCATTAATAAATAATAAAACATTCATTCACAAATACATGATGCATGAATTTAAATAAATCAACAATATAAACCATATATATACCGGAAATATATACCAAAAGTAAACCAGGGTATATTTCGAGTATATATATGTCAAATGAATCCAATCAAATCACAAATTAAATTTAAAAATATATTTAAAAACATTTTAAATATATTTTATTAATAAAACATGTATATAATTTATTATATACCAAAAATATACCAAAAATATACTTGAATATAAATCATATTATTTATGCATTTTAATCAAAGTAAAACATATATTTCTAAATCATGCATCCTAAGCATGTATACATAGTATAGTAACTCACCTAGTGCGCTCCACGAGACAGGTCCGACGGGCCTGGACCACTAGCCCTCGGTCTCGGCGCAACTAAACAAGAAATAAATAATCGACATCAGAATAAACCTAACAGAATTCCTAGAATTCGATCTAGAGTATTTAAATACGGAAACAGAATTAGGGGTTCGACTGGACATCACGTTTTATGAGAATTCTACCAAAAAATTCGGCAAAACCTCCCCTGTA
Source organism: Mallotus nudiflorus (assembly GCA_947683625.1). Taxonomy (NCBI): domain Eukaryota; kingdom Viridiplantae; phylum Streptophyta; class Magnoliopsida; order Malpighiales; family Euphorbiaceae; genus Mallotus; species Mallotus nudiflorus. Next base: position 2,727 of record CANTUR010001819.1, read on the forward strand.
AAACGGACATCTCTCTACTCAAAAGAGTAGAGCCGACCCTGCAAAGAAACACACTTCGAAATACAAGCTCAACACAATCAAAATCCCACGGTCGGACTCTAAACTACAGTCCACCGACCGGGGTCCACAAACACAGAATAATTCCAGATATACCGAAAAATATCCTTAAATCACAAAAATACATTTTATAGGTAAAAATTACATAATTAACCTTGAAACGCTATAAAAACCGATTAAAACTCATTTTATTAGAAAAACCGTATATTATATATATAATGGAAAATAATTTACGAAAAATAGTTTTAATTAGTTAAAAATACCAAATATTTTGTAGAAATCATTTTTATACCTTAAATAAATATTAAAATCAATTAAATTACATTTTTAGACAATTTAGGGTAAAATTACCAAAATACCCCTATATATATAAATATACTTAAATTACTTCAAAAATTCACCAAAAAATTATACAATTATCCAAAATTAATTTTCTCAACATATTTATCAATAATATCAATAATTAAACCCAATTATCCATTTAATTTCAAATAAAACACATTTAACCCTAATTTCTCAAAATCACATAAACTTCAATAATTCAAAATAAATACTTAGAAATTCATAAAAATTCCAAATAAATTCCTATAATTCATTTCAACACCCAATTTAACCATAAAATCTAATTTCATAATTTAAATAATTAATTTCCGAAAATTAGAAAATAATATTAAAATATTCAAAAATACCCAAAAATCCAAACAATCTCCAAAAATTCCACAAAAATTCATACATGTATATTAAGCTACTAGGAACAACATTTGTGAAGGAATTAAGCTTGAATCAATCTAGAAAAATTCTAAAAAAATCAAAAACCCTAATAGGCCGAAATTGACAAATCGAAAAACTAAGCAATTCTAGACCATTTTTAGCTCAAAACCAAAGCTAGAATAACACTCACCGGAGCTCAAGGAGAAGAAAGAGACCGGCGGTGTCGAAAACGGTGGCCGGAGGAGGGAGAAACGGCGGGTAGCTCGACTTTCGGCCTCCTAAGCTAATTCCGGCCAAACTCGTCGGGAAAGGGGGGCTGCTGGCGGCGGGGAACGGCCTAGAGGCGACGGTGGCAAGCCGAGAGGCACACCGACAGTGAAGGAACGGCAGTTGCAGACGGTGGAGGTGGGTGGTGGTCGTCGGGCGCGGGAAGGAGAAGAAGAAGGAGTCGGGGGCAGTTTGGTAATTTGGCAATTTTTTTTTGATTTTTGATGTATATATGTATATATATATACTTTATACTTTATATTAAAAATAATATTAAATTACACACATCAAATATACACCACACACATTAAAATATTAATATTTTAATAATTTATACCAAATAAAATTAATTAAATAACAATTAAAACAATTAAATACTTAATAAAATATTAGGGAAATAATAAACCCTAATAAAATAAATATACACACACGGCTTAATTTAATAATTTAAAAATATGTATGAGTTCATGCAAACCCGTAAATACATTTAAAATAATTAATAATACATTGTTTACGTGAAAATTTCCCCGAAAATGCAAGTCCCAGGAAAATTTTACGTAAAATACTGAAAATAATAGACAATAATTAAAATAGGTTTAAAATACATATCAACTCATAAAAATATCATAATATATATACAAAAATTATTAACACTGCATATCCCGGGTACAGTGTAAAAATATTTTAAAAACACGGGATATTACAATATGTAATAAATATGCTTAGTATATTTTTAGTATATATTCAGTATATTTTTGAAATATACTCAGCATATATATTTGGTATACAATTGGTATATATTCAGTATATGCTTGGTATATAAGTGATATATTTCTTTAAAAATGGATGCTATCATGTTTAAATTACACATTTTTTTTTATAAGTATACGATTTATTTGAAGGATAATAGTAGAACATGGTACCTAGTAGGCTACACTAAGACTGTGTACGTACCAATGCGTTAGATTTAGGAGTTGACATCATGAAATTATTTGATGTGAGACTTGATTATTTGATTATTGAGAATTATGGTAAGAGAGTAGTGAGATTGAGGGAGCTCGGTTAATCTAGTGTCTCGGGGGCCAATCACACTAACAGTGAGACTACGGGAGCTCAGTTGACTTAATATCTTGGGTTCAATCTATTGTCCAGATATGAAAATGAGAAATACTTTGGAATTAAGTAAGTCTGTTGGCTAGTGAGACATAATGATTGAGATTGCGTAATATTTTAGGGTTTCACTTGATACTTCACTCAAATAAATTTTTTCTGCATTTTATTATTATAAAAATGTGAATTTTAGCATCTGTGTGAAATGCCTATGTATATATATTTATACTAATACTTGATTGTATATGAATTTATATTGCATGTATATATATTATAATAATTCACTCAGTGAGGTCTGACTCTCCTTAATATTTTTTTATAGGATCTTCTACTTCATACCTCCCCCATAATACTATTCACCATACTCTTTCCTCTCTGGCTGATTTGTATAAATACTGAACTATAATTTTTTTGTATTTTAGTAAACACTGGAGTAGTAATATTATTGTAATAGTAGTGTGTTGTATTATTAGAAACCTTATATTTGAAGTTTTGTATAAAGATATTTTTATTATGTTATAAAATAAAGATTTGCTTTTATATTAATTAAAGTTTTAATTATGGCGTATTTTTATATTATTATTGTATGTATTTTTATTTTTAAGACTTGCTATAGATTTCAAATTTGAAAATTTTTTTATTTCCTAGTATCAGTTATGACCCCCAATTTGGGTCGTGACAATAGCAAAATAAAAACTCTCTCTCATCTGATGACTATTTATAATTTTTTTTAACAATATCCGATTTAATGATCACCATGGTGAAAATTCAATAATTTCTCTAATTTTATAAAATAATTATTAGGTACTTCATATATATTATATCGGATGACCAAATTTGATATTATATCGGATGACCAAATTTGACATACACATATATATCATAATATCATATTTTTATTATAGTTAAATATAAAACTAACAAAGTAAATTTGCAATATATATATAAAAAAACTTCCTTTATACTCATAAAAGATAGAATTATTCTTTATATTCGTCAATAACAATTGGATAAGTTAATACATATTATTTTTTCATTAAATAATATCTCGAATTTAAATAAAAATATATGTTGTTACTTAATTTTTTTAAAATATGTATTTACTTAAATTAGATGTTGAAAGTTTGTAATTTTATCCGTATGAAATTAAATTTGTTGGTTAAAGTTGATGTTTAGTAATTAAGCTGACTTTCAAAATAGGTGACTTAGGAAAAAAAAAAAACCTTATGCGTGTGAGGCTATTATATTAAGTGCTCTACATTTATATTTTAGGAAGTGAATGATAATTAGCATTGTGAACATCAATTTCACAACCATGATGCACTCAAATTACTGGCAGAACAAAACCAACCCAATAGCAAAAAGAAAAAAAAATTGTGGTTTTAGATTGTTAAGAATAATCAAAACTCAAGCAAATGAACTAGACTAGAGTACACTACAAAGGAGAAAGTTAATCACTTATTTATGTAACTGCAGTAAGCATACTCCAACGTCATGGAAAAGGATAAATTGCTACAAATTCTTTTCTTAGTGATCTTGACGATCTTGATGAGTTGTCTAGTAATATGTTTCTGCTGAGATTTCTGAGCAAGATGTCAACAATCCAATGGTAAACAACGATCAAGAATTTCTTTTTTTTTTTTTTTTTTACATGAAAGGGAAGGCCTAAGCCAAAAGAGAACTAAGACATAGAAATTCCTAGTCTATCATTTGAGCAGCAAGGGAAATAGCCCTTGAGGAGGATTGTCTATTCTGGTGAAGCCAAGGGGATAAGATAGAGCATAGGTGGCCATGCAGTCTGCGCAACTATTGCCTTCTCTGGGGAGTATGAACCACCTGTACCTCCCAAAACCTTTGAATTAACATCTTTATTTCTTTAAACAGAGCCATATATCTGAGCGGAGTGTTGTAGCGACCATGGATGGATTCTATAACACACTGATTATCGGATTCCAGTATGATGTGCTTATGCTCCATGCCCCAGGCAGTACGAAGTCCATAAATTATGCCCCAGAGTTCTGTAGCTAGGACACTACATTGACTAAGATTGGCAACGAAACCACCGAGCCAACCTCTCAAACGATCAAGAATTTTAATATACAGATTCAATGCTACCATGCAGAAAATCCAAGCTTTTTAGACGTGGTGAATTAATTTGAAAAAGATGATGCTCAGCAACAACTAGTTGCTGATTCCAATAAATTATTGCTTGAAATTGAGAATGATATAATTTCCATTTGTGATTTCTTTCGTGACAAGTACGTGTTCAAATTTCCTGAACTCAAATCATTAGTCCCTCATCCCTTTGATTATGCTTGTTTTAGGTCAGGAAAATTGGAAGCGAGATGGAGCTAAATGTTGTTAATCTCGATGGGGTTTTGGCCCCCTGCTATAGTTTTGTTGATTTCAATTATAGCTTACTGCCACACCTCTTCCTGAAGGAACCCTGCCGTAATGGATGCGTGTGATCAAGCTACTACTCTTGATTCAGTAAAGAGAGAGCTTACTGATTTTGTATGAAGTAGGAGCTAATGTTGCTGCCAAACTGATGGGAATTTGCAGCGGGCTTTAAGAATTAGCCTATATGTCTGCTTCTGATGTTCAGCTTCTGGACCTTAAGAAGAAGAATCTTGCTGGATTTTCTGCTGCAACATCTCTACCTCGAGTAGGTCATATCAAGGAAACGAGGTATTTCAAAGCACACTGCCTTCTTTAACAATATAGAGCTTGCAGGCTCTAAGAAAAAAAGAGGCGGTCGGCTACTTGGAAAGATGAAGGAAATATATGCAATGACAGAGATGAAGAAACTTGTCAACATGATGCAATTTGCGGTCCCTGAACACAGTTCTTTAGGTGATGGACTTGGACATGGTTATGGATGCTTGGTCAATCTGGAAGTGGGAAGCTGCTTGTATCTTCTGATGGGAAAAAACTTATTGAAAAAGTTAATAACATGTTGAAGAAGCAGTATGGAGGCAGTGGAGCTACATTAGGCCTGAAATCTAGTTAAGCTTTTGCTTCTGAGCAAGGAATCATGCTAACAAATCCACAAGCTTAGCAATCAGACAACATAAATCGAAATAAGTACTCCTAGACAGGTGCATCTTCAAAGATCTCTTCTAGTTCTTGATGTTTCATAGGCATAAATCGAAAGCAGAAGTTCTAAAGAAGTTAGTGCTATTTATATAACAGGTTTTATCGATTTGCCAATAGACATTTCAAGATCCTAGACTAAGTGTTCTGCAGTTATATTTTAGCAGATTAAATGCTTTGTACCAAACAAGAAGACTAATTAATAAGGTATTATTTAGTTTAAAACTAAAGCTAAAGAGAATCCTGATAGCAGTCTATTAGCATAATAACGACATACATTTTTTAGTATTATTCAAAAATAATAAAATTGATTTTTAAAATAATTTAATTCTTAACCAAATTAAACCAAATAATACTAAAAAAAAATTCTAAATTGAATTTGAAAAATCGGTTTCGTTCGGTTTGATGAGAAGTAATAAATAAGTGAAGTTTAAAAATTAAAAACAATAAATTTGTCAATACTATTAAGCTTGTTTTGTTTTTTATTATCAAATTTTTTTGACCGAAATTGTAATATCCCGTGTTTTTAAATATTTTAATACTGCATCGGGATATGCAGTGTTAATAATTTATGTATATATATTACGATATTTTTACGAGATTGATATGTATTTAAAATCTATTTTAATTATTGTGTATTATTTTAAGTGCTTTACTTAAAATTTTCCCGAGACTTTTATTTTCGGGGAAATTTTCACGTAAATAATTTACTAATAATTATATTAAATATATTTTCGGACTTGCATGAACTCAAACGTATTTTTAAATTACTAAATAAAGCCTATGTGTAGTTATTTATTTAATTAGGGTTTAATATATTACCCTAATATTTTTTTATTTTGTTTATTAAATTAATATAATAATGTGTGGTGTGCAATTTTTTTCCAAATATTTTATTATTACACTATATTATAATATATATATATATTATTTTATTATTTCTTTTTTTTTCTTTTTCTTTTTCTTTTCTTTTTCCTTTTTCTTTTCTTTTCTTTTCTTTTCTTTTTCTTCTTCTTCTTCTTCTTCTTCTTCTTCTTCTACTTCTTCTCGTGCGCGACCCCCTTCCCCTCACTGCTGCTACACCGACCGCCGGCCGTCAGAGTGCCTCCCTTGCGTGTCGCCATCTTCTCCAGCTGCTCCACCGCCCCCAGCCTTCTTCCCCGGCGCCGGCTTGTCCCTTTTCTCCATTTACGGCCGAAAGCTTCATTTCTTCTCACCTCGCGATTCCGGCCACCGTTTTCGACACCGCCAGTCTCTTTCTTCTCCTTGAGCACCGTTGAGTGTGATTCTAGCTTTGGTTTAAGCTTAAATAGTCTTGATTTGCTTAGGTTTGAATTTTTCAATTTCGGCCATATTAGGGTTTTCTATTTTTTTGAGCTTCGAATTGATTGATTCATGAAAACTCCCTTCACAAATGTTGATCCTAGTAGCTTAATCTACATGTGTGAATTTTTGTGGAATTTTTGGAGATTATTTTGATTTTTGGGTATTTTTGAATATTTTAATATTATTTTCTAATTTTCGAAAATTAATTAATTAAATTATGAAATTATGTTTTATGATAATCATAGGTGTTAAAATGAATTATAGGAATTTATTTGGAATTTTTATGAATTTCTATGTATTTATTTTGAATTATTTAGGTTTATGTAATTTTGGGGAAATTAGGGTTAATTGTGTTTTAAATTGAAATTAATTGGTTAATTGAGTTTAATTATTAATATTATTGATAAATATGTTGAGAAAATTAATTTTGGATAATTGTATAATTTTTGGTGAATTTTTGAAGTAATTTTGGTATATTTATATATATAGGGGTATTTTGGTAATTTTACCCTAAATTGGCTAGAAATGTAATTTAATTGGTTTTAATAGTTATTTAAGGTATAAAAATGATTTCTACAAATTATTTAGTATTTTTAACTAATTAAAACTATTTTTCGTGAATTATTTTCAAATATATATATATATAATATACGGTTTTTCTAATAAAATGAATTTTTATCGGTTTTTAATGTGTTTAAAGGTTAATTATGTAATTTCTATTTATAAAATGAATTTCTATGTTATAAGGGTATTTTTGGTATTTCTGAAATTGTTCTGTATTTGTGGACCCCGATCGGTAGACTGTAGTTTGGAGTCCGACCGAGGGGTTGTGGATTTATGTTGAGCTTATTTTTCGAAGTGTGTTTCTTTGCAGGGTCTGCTCTACTCTTTGAGTAGAGAGATATCCGTTTTACAGGGGAGGTTCTGCCGAATTTTCGATAGAATTCTCGTAAAACGTGATGTCCGGTCGAACCCTAATTTCGATTCTGTGTTTAATATTCTAGATCGAATTCTAGGGTTTTCTATTATCTTTATTCTGATTTCTATCGTTATTGTTTGTCTAGTTGCGCCGAGACCGAGGCCTAGTAGACCAAGCCCGTCGGACCCATCTCGTGGAGCGCATTAGGGTGAGTTACTATTTTATATATATATGCTTAGGGTGCATGATTTTAGAAATATATGTTTTATTTCGATTAAAATGCATAAATAATGTGATTTGTATTTAAGTATATTTTTGGTTTATTTTTGGTATATATTAAATTATATGCATGTTTTGTTAATAAATTATATTTAAAATGTTTTTAAATATATTTCTAGCTTAATTTGTAATTTGATTGGATTCATTTGACATATATATACTCGAAATATACCTGGTTTACTTTTGGTATATTTCCGGTATATATATGGTTTATATTGTTGATTTATTTAAATTCATGCATCATGTATTTGTGAATGAATGTTTTATTATTTATTAATGAAGGATATCAATAAAACGTGCTACCTAGTGGGTAGCACTAGGACCGAGTACGTACCGGTGCGCTTGTAGCAGATAGGCTATGTTACTAACCATTTGTGGGTATTGATTGGAATTGATATATTTGATGTGTGAGATATGGTTTGGAGGTGTGATTGCTGGAGCTCGGTTGACCAAGTGTCTCGGGGCCAATCACACTGGCAGTCAGACTGCTGGAGCTCGGTTGACTTAGTGTCTCGGGGCCAGTCTACTGTCTAAATGGATTAAGTGGATATATATGGATTAAGTGAGCCTGTGTGGCTAGAGTGTTGTCTAACACTGATTGAGGTTTCGATATCATAGGGTTCTATTTGATCCTTCATAAACTGTGATTTTCAATAAAAATATATAAAATGATTTTATTGCATCTGTGTGTATTTGCCTGTATATATACATATTAGATATATACCATTGATTGTATGCATTATCATTTAGTATGCATGTATATATATTATAGTAATTCACTCAGTGAGGTCTGACTCCCCTCCGTTGACTATTTTTCAGGAGAGTCAACATCTTCAGACCTCAGTAGCAGGCCTGTACGTCGGATTTCTTCCGCCCCGGCTTCTTTGTGTAAATTGCTTACTTGAGTCTTATTTTTATAATCTAGACACTGCAGTAGTTGTAAATTAATTGTGGGATTTTATGTATTTTATTTATGTGAGATATTGTATTATATTTGAACTGGATTTGTATTAAAAGATTTATATATATGAGATGAGATTTGACTTAAATCCAATTGGTGAAAATAATATTGTGATAATTATGATATGTATGATTTTTATTTCCGCTGCATTATATATTGCTACTATTATTTCATGTTTTATTTTATTTTTAGGCTTGCTACGGGTTTTGGATTCGAAAGCATTCCCGTTCCCTAGCGCCGGTCATGGCCCCTGTTTTGGGTCGTGACAGAAATGGAGACATATCAGGTCTGAGTTACAGTTTAGCTTATCCTTCTAAGTAAGGAATCATGCTCACAAGCTCACCAACCAGACATTGCAAATCGAAATGACTACTCGTAGACAAGTGCATATTCCAAGATTTCTTATAGTATGTTGGAAAAATTACCAGAGTTGGTAACGAAATAATTTTTATAGAGATAAAATAAAATTACTATAGAAATAATCAAACAAATAAATAAATAGAGACGGTTAAATCAGTCAATAAGTGAGTAAAATAGATGGTAAAACCTATCATATAAATAATAATAGGCGGTAAAACTTACCATATAAATAATAAAAATAACATTAATATTTTAACATGGTTCATATTTAATTCTTGGACTACGACCATATGACAAAATCAAAATAATTCTTCCACTATAAAAATAGTAAGTACAAGAGAGAGTTTTCTTTAAATCAACACTAGAGGTTGATTTAGCGGAAGCCTTAAGAAAGAATTGAATTCGTTGATTCTAAGAATACCCGAAAATAATAAATAAAAACCCTATTGATTCAAAGAATACTAGAAGAATTAGAAGAATTACGTTTGTAGTTCATTTTTAATTAATAAAAACTGTCTCAAAACAACTCAAAGTGGCAAATAAATAGTGTTTAGGGAAAAAAACCCTAAAACCAAAAAAAGGAAAAGACTAAAAACTCCAAAAAAAGGAACATAAACTCTAATGTCAAATTTAAGGGCATAAATAAACAAATTTGGGTTCGAAGATGGGTTGCTACAGACATAGTGTGTAGCATCCATTATAGCTCTATGAGTCAACTTCGATTTGATATATTATGGGCCTCATGGGTCAATCGATGTCGTCACGACCGTCCATTTGAAGTCCAAGTGTGCACGCCCACATTGTCAAATTCATCCATAAATTTCAATGTTGCCTCATCCACATCATTCCCCCCAGGTAACAAAAAATTCAGCCTCGAATTGAACACAATACTGTCATCAGAAGAATCGCCAGAGAAGGGAATTAAATGCTTAACATTAAACACATATGTAGTGCGGACATGGTTAGGCAGCTTCAGACGATAAACATTATAATTGATCTTCTTTACTACCTCAACTGAACCAATTGTTATGACCCATATTTTTAAATTATTTTATTTTAAAATGAAATATGCAGTGTTAATAAGATTCAGAAATTTTATTGATTTATTTTCGTTATTTTGTGATTTATTATTATTATTTTATGTTTAATTTGATTTTCTACGTAAATATATTATTTTGGTCATTTAATTTGCATGGTTATTTTAATATTATTATTTCTATTAATGTTTTGTCAAAATTCATTATTTATTTTATTAGAATTATCATAATTATTTTATTATTTGTATTTGTATTTTATGTTTTATATTTATATAATATAATTAGGGTATTGTATTTATTAATGTATTTGTGTTTATTATTATAATATATGTGTCTGATTATTTGTGTGTTTATTATTATATGTGTGAGTGTGTGTGTGTGTGTGTGTGTATATATATATATATTGTGTGGTGGATAAATTTTTAACATAAAGTTTTATTATTATATTATATTATTATGTTATAAAGTTGATAATATATATACATAAACATACAAACAAACATATATATACCTCCCGCACCGTCCCGATTTCAAGCCATCACTGTGCCTCCCTTAACTTCGCTGGACCGCCCTCCTTCCAGCCGCCTTCTGCCACCCTTCCTCCCTCTTCTCTAGCGTTGGTGGCTTGCAAAACCAAAAGTGGCTGAAACCTTCCCTTTTCTAGCCAACTCCTTCGTCCAGCACCCATTCTTTGCGATTTTGGTGTCTATCAACTCCCATAGCTCTGGTAAGCATGAATCCAAGCTTAGTTTGAGCTTTAATATTCATTTTCTTAAGTTTTGATGATTTTAAGTTTTTGGAGCTTTAGGATTTTTTTAAATTTTTTTAAAGTTTGATCTTGATGAATCTTGCAATCTTCCTTTACAAAAGTTGTTCCTAGTAGCTTAATCTATATGAATAATTTTTTTGAATTTATTTTAATTTTTGAATATTTTATTAATTTTCGTAAATTAATTTATTAAACTATATATTTGGTATATTTGGTGTTATTATTAATTTTTATTAATTTTAGAGTTGAGATTATAATTTTTGTGATTTTTATGTAATTTTTATATTATGTCAATATGGATAATTAGGTTTAAGTTGGGTTTTTATTGAAATTATTGTTTAAATATGTATTTTAGTTAATATTAGCAATATATATGTTGAAAAAAATAATTTTTATGCATTTATATAATTTTTATAGAATTTTTTAGTAATATTAGTATATTATGTGTATTTTTGTATTATAGGGGTAAATGTGTAATTTTGTGTTAGTTATAGCTAAATAATATGTTTTAGTTGGTTTTAATATTATTTAAGGTATTAAAATAATTTTTACAAATTATTTACTATTTTTAACTAATTAATACTAATTTTTGAAAATTATTTTCAAATAATATATTATATATTATTTTGATAATAAAATGGGTTTTTATAATTTTTTGTTATATATTTGGGTTAATTAAGTTATTTGGATATATAAAGTGAATTTCTATAAATTTATATTGAATTATCGAGAAATTGGATTTTTAATAATATTATATTATTATTTCGGGATTTTTACATAATTATTAAGAAAATAATTATTTTTGGTGTTTTAATGTTAAATGTGTAATATTTTTCTATTTTGAGGATATTTGTGTAAATTATTGATTTTTAATATATTTATTATATTATCTGAAGTTTTGGTGAATTGTGGACCTCGGTTGGGGAAATTGTACAATTCGGGATCCTAACCAAGGGTTGTGTGAATTCTAATATTCGAAGTGTGTTTTTCTTGTAGGACCGACTCTACTTTTTAGTAGAGAGATGTATGTTTTACAGAGGAGGTTCTGTCGAATTTTCGGTAGAATTCTCATAAAATGTGATATCGGGTCAACTTTGAAATTATGTGTTCTGAAATCTTAGATCGAGTCTCTATAGAGCTTAAGTTAGATTTATTTTGATTTCCATTATTATTTTATTGTTTAGTTGCGTCGAGACCGGGGCTTAGTGGACTGAGCCCGTCAAACCAGTCTCGTAGAGTACAAACTTGTGAGTTGTTATTTTATGTATACATTGCATTTAGGTTGCATGTTTTAGCATATATTCATGTTTTGATTATATTTATTCATAAATTGTTTTATTAAAATGTTTAGTATACTTTAGATATATTTTTAGTATATTTTGATATATTTCTAAATAAATGCATGTTTTATCTTTAATATATACCTAGCATGTTTTTAGTATATTATTAGATTATTTTTGGTATATTTTATGATTGATTTGAATTTATTTGACATATATATACTTGAAATATATTTAGTTTATTTTAAGTATATTTCTGGTATATATATAGTTTATTTTGCTATTATGAATGTCATTCTACATTATTTATTTTTCCGAATGTATGTTTTATTTTAAATGAAGGATATCAATAGAACATGCTACCTAGTGGGCAACACTAGGATTGTGTACGTACCGGTGTGATAAATTTAGGGTTGAGTGAAAATTATTTATGGAATTATGATTTGATTGAGAATGATATGCTTGATTTAATTGAGATGTGAGGTGATTGATGGTGTGATTGCTGGAGCTCGGTTATTGATGGTGTGATTGCTGGAGCTCGGTTAACCAAGTGTCTTAGGGCCAATCACACTGACAATCAGACTGTTGGAGCTCGGTTGACTTAGTGTCTTGGGACCAGTCTACTGCCCATATAGAATAAGTGAATTTATTTGGAATTAAGTGAGCTGGTATGACTAGAGTGATGTTATTGTTGATCGAGGTTGCGATTAAATAGGGTTCTATTTGATCCTTCATAAAACTATGATTTTTCAATATTATTATATAATTGATTTTCAGCATCTATGTGGGTTGCTTGTATATATATTTATTATATATGAATGTTTGATTGCATTTGACATATAGAAAATGCATGTATATATGTTATAACAATTCACTCAATGAGGTCTGACTCCCCTCAATTGACATTTTTACATGAGAGTCTTCTTCTTCAGACCTCAGCAGTAGATCTATTCGCCAGATTTCTTTCGCCCTGACTCTTTTATGTAAATAATCTACTTAATTTTAATATTGTACTCTAGAAAACTGCAGTAGTCATATTTTGTATTAGTATTGAGTTGTATTTTATATTTATTGTATGTGATTTTAATTCAAAGGCCTTTCTATGAATATTATCCTAATATATTTATGTTATGATATGAAAGAGATTATTTTAATTACATTGGTTTATGATTTAATTTATGGTGCATATTTTATTTTAAATTATTGCATGTTTTTCTTTTAAGGCTTGCTACGGGTTCCGGATTCAAAAGAATTCCTGTTCCCTAGCGTCGGTCATGGCCCCTGGTTTGGATTGTGATGCCAATCTTCCTGGCAGATAGTTTGTTGTACTCCCCTACTGTAAAGCGATCTTTTGTCAGGACTGCCCACACAAATCACCTACCTTGAACTCCAAAGGTCTGCATTTCTAGTCTGCAAGCTACTTGTATTGAGAATTGGTAGTAAACAAATTAGTAAAGACTGTCTTGTATACATCCTGCAAACCCAAAACAAAATCTGTTGGTTTCCTTTTGACCTTTGTCTTGCTAGGCAGGGGCATCAAGCCAAGAGTACCCTTTGGCTAAATGGAGTAAACAACCATAAAGGATTGAATACTGTGCTTCGATTAACAATGTGGTTGTGGGTGAATTCTGCTTGACATAATTTCTGATCCCAACCCTTCACATGATCCCCCACTAGATAATGTAGAAAGTTCCCCAAGGACCTATTCACCACTTTAGTTTGCCCATCTTTTTGAGGATGATAGGCACTCCTAAAATTCAGTTGAGTATTGATCATCTTCCATAGGCTACACCAAAAATGACTGAGGAAATGGGTATCTCTGTCAGAGACAATGGATGTAGGCAACCCGTGCAAATGATACACATCTAGAAAGAACAGTTGTGCCACAATTACTGCATCTGTAGTCTTCTTGCAAGGAATAAAATGAACCATCTTGGAAAATCTATCAACAATAACAAAGATGGAATCATTTCCTTATTGAGTACATGGCAATCCCAACATCAAGTCCATACTAATGTTAGTCTAGGGTTGAGAAGGAACTGGGAGAGGCATGTACAATCCTGCATTCGTGGATGTTCTTTTTGAAACTTGGCAAATTCTGCATCTTTAAACATATTTATCAGCCTCTTTATGAACTGAAGGCTAGAAATATGAAGCCTGAATCAGTTGCAACATTCTGTCTCTACCCATATGTCCCTCACCGTGTAACTCTTTAATGATCTATAGGCATAGGCTGCAATCTGGAATGCACAATTGAGTTCCTTGAAATAAGAACCCATCTTGCAGTATAAATTATGTCCTCTTCCTAGCCTGTACATCTTATAATACTATAGAAAAGTAAAAATTAGTAGCAAGTAAATCATTAAAAGAATCAAAGTCGGGCACCTCAACTCACATAGTCACTAATAAACTATTTTGTCAGCTTAAAGCATTAGCTACTCTATTTGTAATGCCAACTTTATGCTTCACCACAAAAGTGAAACATTCAACATAGGCGACCCACCTAGCATGGGGAGGTGAAACTTTATCCTGTTGGTGTAAATGCTTTAAAGAATCATGGTCAGTATACAAGATAAATTCTCTGTGAAACAGGTCATGTCGCCAATGTCGTACTGCTTGCACTACTACATAAAACTCAATGTCATACGTACTGTAATTGAGTTAGGAACTAGATAACTTCTTACTATAAAATGCCACAGGGCAGTTATTTTGACTCAAGACAACACTAATCCTAAACTTAAAGGCGTCAGTATGGAGCTAAAAAGCATGTGAGAAATTTGGCAACACCAAGATTGGGGCTATTGTAAGGTATTCTTTAATTACATTGAAGGCTACCTCTGCTGCCTCCGTCCACTCAAACTGACTACCCTTCATGAAATTTGTAATAGGAGCCATTATGGTGCTAAAATTTGCAATGAAACGAAGAAAAAATAAGGCCAAACCATGAAAATTCCTCACTTCTATTAAAGTAGTTGGTCTCAGCCATTCTCTTATTGCAGCCACCTTAGCTTCATCCACTTCTAAACCTACTATAGAAATCACATACCCTAAAAATAGTACATTGAGGGACATAAAGACACATTTTTTAAGGCAACATAGAACTATTCCTTACACAATACACTAAAAACCTCCCGAACATGTTGTAAATGCTTATAATGGTTAGCACTATAAATCAGGATATCATCAAAGTAGACCACAACAAACCTACCAATGAAAGGCCTCAACAATTGGTTTATAACACGTATAAAAGTACTAGGGGTATTCGACAATCAGAAGGGCATCACAAGCCATTCATATAGCCCTTCCATAGTCTTAAATGTTGTTTTCAACTCATCCCCAGGCTGAACATGTATTTGATAATATCCACTCTTTAAATCAAGTTTAGTAAAAACAATTGCACCACTAATTTGATTAAGCAAATCATCCAGATGTGGGATAGGAAATATGTACCTTATGGTAATCTTATTAATGGCTCGGCTATCTACACACATGCGCCAATACCTGTCTTTCTTAAGCGTCAAAAGGGCAGGAATAACACAAGGGCTCATGCTCTCCCTAACTTGACCTTTAACAAGTAGCTCCTCCACTTGTCAATGCAACTCCTTATGTTCACTGGGGCTTATCTTGTAATGTGGTATGTTTGGCAACGACGCTCCAGGCACCAAGTCAATATGATGTTAAATGTCGCAGAGTGGGGGCAAACCGTCAATAAGTTCATTGGGAAATAAGTTATTAAATTCTATAACCAAGGGAACTATAACTTCTGGGACTGTAATGGGCTTAGCCACCTCCTTTCCTAACAGCATATACCATGTGTCTGACTCTTGTAGTTCCTCATCAAATTGAGCCAAAGACAATAGAGTACTAGTTCCACTAGCTGGTTTAGGTATATCCACTTGTTGTTTAGGTAGCAACATAATTTTAACCCCATCAAAGATGAAGCTATACGTATTGGTTCTCCCAATATGCGTCACATCCCTGTCATACTACCATGACCTTCCTAACAACAAATGAAAGGCATCCATAGCCACCACATCACACCATATAACATCTTTATATTTCTTGTTAATGGAGAATGACACCAAAGCTCTCTTAGACATTGCAACTTCCCTACCCTTCTTTAACCAAGCCAGTTTATAGGGTTTAGGATGACTTTTAGTCGGTATGTCTAGTTTTTGGACAGTCTCAATAGACACTATATTCTCATAACTCCCTCTATCAATGGCAAAGCAGCATACCTTGTCTTTAATAGTGCAATTAGACTAAAAGATATTACTCCTTACCCAATCCTCCTTTGAACTTGCCTTAGGGGTCAGTCAAGAATGCCTAATGATAAGGGCAGTCCCTACATCTCCTTCCAAAAGCAATTCCTCAACTATTTTATCCTCATTATACACAGGATCACCCTTAATTTCTCGGTCCTCCTTAATATAATCATATGCCTCAAGGAAGATGGCCTTTCTCCCTACCATCTTTTTACATTCAGATAGCCTATGGCCAGCCTCTCCACAGCTAAAACATTTTATGCCCTTTGCTAATCTATTAAGTTGCCCTATACCTCTATTATTTTTGGCGACACCACTACCACTTGCTGCTTTATTGACACTACTATTATTAATAGTAACACTATTATTGCCAGCCCCACTGCCCTAAATGTTCGGATTGGCAGCTCTTTATGATTGTTTCTTAACTACTAAAGCCCTTTGATGAGCTGCAGACACTGAAACAGGATCAAAAAAATTCATTGTGTCCTACAGCTGTGGCCTCAAACCCCTAATATACCTTGCTACCAACCGATCCTCCATTTCTTGGATTTCATTCCTTGTAATTAATTGATAAAATCCAGTAGTGTAATCATCAATCGATCTCATACCTTGTCTCAGATTTTATAGACGTTGGTACATCAACCGTTGGAAATTATATAGAAGAAAGGCAGATCGCATATGCTTCTTCATCTTCTCCCAAGTAGCGATTTTACTCTTTCCTAATTTGTTGTGAGTCAATTTTGATTATTGCCACCATGCAGTAGCCCTACCCCTTAATCTTGTGGCAACCAAAGGAACACGCTTGTCTTTCGGCACCCTTTTAAATTCTAGAATCTCCTCAACTGTCGACAACCAATCTAAAAATTCTTCAGCTTGAAGGCTGCCATAAAATTCTGGAATCTCAGTTTGCATGCCCATTTCCCATCACCTATTATTATCATTTGCGATAGGTTGATTATGTCTGTAAGGAGCCTCATCTTCCTACTCGTCCCCCTCCTCATCATTATCACCAAACTGTTCTGGATGATTATTTCCTTGGGCTCTATTTTGATCATGGCCAACCTATCTATCAATTGATCCACCACTCGATTCATTCACTCGTTTATCATCTCCTGGACCCTTTGCTCCATGTCTCGTTCATACACCTCCTGCACTCGTCTCCTTGGCAGCATGTTGTCAAGATCGATGCTTTGATACCATTTGATATAGCGGAAGCCTTAAGAAAGAATTGAATTCATTAATTCTAAGAATACCTGAAAATAATAAACCAAAACCCTATTAATTTAAAAAATACTTGAGGAATTGGAAGAATTACGTATGTAATTTATTTTTAATTAATAAAAAACTATCTCAAAACAACTTAAAAAGGCAAATAAATATTGTTTAGGGAAAAAACTCTAAAACTAAAAAAAAGGAAAAGATTAAAAATTCCAAAAAAAAGGAACATAAACTTTAATGTCAAATTTAAGGGCTTAAACAAAGGAATTTAGGCCCGAAAATGGGTTGTTACAAATATAGTTTATAGCACCCATTATAGCCCTTTGAGTCAGCTTCGATTTGGTATATTATGGGCCCCGTGGGTCAATCGGTGTTGCCACGAACGTTCATTTGAAGACCAAGTGCACACGCCCACTTTGTCAAATCCATCTGTAAATTTTAATGTTGCCTCATCCACATCAGTGGTACACAATAAAAAATCTCAATAAAATAGTGACACTCAAAGTATTTCTCAAATATCCCCAAAAATAAGTACCTCACTATTTTGTCACTCACCTTTTGAGAAAAAAATTTTCTCAAACCCCTAAAAATCTTTCACACTCATAAAAGCAAAATTACTTTGACTCTCTCATAAGCACACACCTCACTTTAGCTTTTCTCTCTCGTTGCTTGCTCCTTCTCCTTATTTTTTCTTCCCCATCTATGACTTTTATATAGGCCTTATCATATATAAAAGAATTAAAAAAATAGCAAACTTTCAACATTTGCTGCACTAAATTCAATGCAGTAAAATGTGACTTTTTATCTTTATTTTTTACTTATGAGCTCCACTATGAGGGACCCACAATCTCCCCCTCCTGACTATGTGGAGGTCATCACCATTCCGATAGCTTATTAATAGAATTTGAACTTCTCCCTTGGTAGAGTCTTTATTAATATGTCTTATCCATTTTCATTAGTATGGATCTTCTCTAGCTGCAATAGCTTTTTCTCCAATACATCTTGTATCTAATGATATCTCACATCAATATGCTTTGATATTGAATGAAAGGAGGAGTTCTTACCAAGGTGGATAGCACTCTGACTATCACAAAATAGCTCGTATTTGTCTTACTGAAAGCTGAGTTCATTTAAGAACTTCTTCATCCATAATAACTCTTTACAAGCTTCCTTGTTGCAATAAACTCTACTTTAGTAGTAGACAAAACAACACATTTTTGTAATTTTTTGTAATTTTGATTGCCATGATACAACTCCCCCTGTAAAAGTAATTAGGTAACTAAAGGTTGATTTTCTTGAATCAACATCTCCTGCCATATCTGCATATATGTACCCAACTAATATAGGTTTGGCATCTCCAAAACATAAACATATTTTGGATGTTCCATGAAGATACCTGAAAATCCATTTAACTGCAGCCTAATGCTCCTTCCTGGATTTGAAAGGAGCTGACTCATAACTCTAACTGAGTGTGCAATATCTAGCTATGTACACACCATGACATACATTAAACTACCAACTACTGAAGTATATAGAACTCTATCCATCTCTTCCTTCTCCTTATCAGTGGAAGGGCTTTGCTGAGAAATCAATCTAAAGTGATTAGCAAGAGGATAGTTAACTACTTTAGCATTATGAATGTTGAACATCTGAAGTACCTTC
Source organism: Mallotus nudiflorus (assembly GCA_947683625.1). Classification (NCBI taxonomy): domain Eukaryota; kingdom Viridiplantae; phylum Streptophyta; class Magnoliopsida; order Malpighiales; family Euphorbiaceae; genus Mallotus; species Mallotus nudiflorus. The sequence goes on from CANTUR010001819.1 coordinate 22,041, forward strand.
TCAATATACTTATCTTGTGACAACCACAGCTTTTTGATGTCTCTTTCTCTAATAATCTTCATGCCAAGAATCTACTTTGCTGGTCCTAAGTCTTTTATAACAAAAGACTTATTCAACTACTTCTTTAAGTTGTTTATTCTAGAAACATTTTGACCAACAATTAACATGTCATCCACATAGAGAAATAACATAATAAAGTCATCATTAGAGAATTTTTAAATAAATACATAATGGTCTAAAGTGGTCTTCATATAGCCTTACTCCCTCATAACAAACTCAAACTTTTTATACCATTGTCTTGGTGCCTGTTTCAAGCTGTGCTAGCTTTTCTTCAATCTGTAAACATAGTCCTCTTTTCCCTTTTCTTTGAAACCCTCTAGCTGCTCCATAAAAATTTCCTCTTCCAAATCACCATAAAGGAAGGCAGTTTTAACATCCATTTACTCGATCTCTAGATTAAAACTTGATACTAAACCCAGCATAGTACAAATGGATGTTATTTTCATGACTGGAGAAAAAATCTCATCAAAGTCAATACCTTTTCTTTAGTTAAATCCTTTTATAACCAGTCTAGCTTTGAATCGTGGCTGGAGACTGTGTTCTTCATGCTTGATCCTAAACACCCACTTATTCTTCAAATCTCTCTTGCCTTCAGACAACTTTACCAACTCAAATGTCTTGTTCTTATACAGAGACTTCATCTCATCCTGTATGGCTTTAAACCATTTCTACTTGTGTTCATCATTCATAGCTTCTTTAAAGCTTTATGGCTCTCCCCCATAAGTTAGTAACACAAACTGATTTTTAGGATATCTAGTAGAAGCTTATCTGATTCTATCAAATCTCCTCAATGGCACTAGAGAAGCCTTATCTGCTGGTAGTTGATCTTGAACACCATCATCATCATTTTCAGATGGAATCTTAATGGGAGCATATTCATCACCTCCATCTGGTGAAATAACTTCATTTTCATCTCCAACTTTCCTTAATACTATTATTGGAGGAATTAACTTCAAATTTGAATTATCCTCAGAGTTGGGGATGTTCTTCTCAACTCTGGCAATATCTTCGATTGTCTTATCTTTAATAAACATAGCATCATGGCTTTTGATAAGCTTCTTTTGGATTGGATCATAAAATCTATAACCAAGTTGATCTTGACCATAACCAATGAACACACACTATCGTGTATTGACATCAAGCTTGGACCTCTCATCCTTAGGAATATGCATATAGGCTTTGAACCCAAAAACCTACAGGTAACTATAGGAAACATCTTTTCCTGACCATACCCTCCTTGGAGCGTCAGACTATAGAGGAACACATGGTGAAAGGTTTAGCACATGCACTACTGTAAGTAGAGCTTTACCCTAAAATTTCTTAAGCAACTTTGAATGTGAGAGCAAAGATCTGACACTCTCCATCAAAGCCTTATTCATCCTCTTAGCTAAACCATTGAACAACGACGTCTTTGGAGGTGTCATTTGATGTCGTATACCATGCTCTTTACAATAAGCATTAAATGGTCTAGAATACTCTCCACCGTTATTGTCACGACCCAAAACAGGGGCCATGACCGGCGCTAGGTAACGGGAATTCTTTCGAAGCCGGAACCCGTAGCAAGTCTAAAAATAAAACATGCAATAATAACCATAACAGTATAATATATGCAGCGGAAATAAAAATCATAAATATAATAATAACATTCTCATCACTGGATTTAAATCAAATCTCAACTCATCACATATATATATAAGCTCTTTTAATACAAATCCAGTTTCAATATATCTCTTTAAATAAAATACATGAAATCCCACATTTTAATTCACAACTACTGCAGTGTCTAGATTATAAAAATAAGACTCAAGTAAATAATTTACACAAAGAAGCCGGGGCGGAAGAAATCCGGCGTATCGACCTGCTACTGAGGTCTGAAGATGTTGACTCTCCTGAAAAATAGTCAACGGAGGGGAGTCAGACCTCACTGAGTGAATTACTATAATATATATACATGCACACTAAATGACAATGCATAAAGTCAACAGTATATATCTAATATATATATATACAGGCAATTTCACACAGATGCAGAAAATCATTTTTATATATATGTTTTATTGAAAATCACAGTTTATGAAGGATCACATAGAACCCTAGAATATCGCAACCTCGAAAATAGTGTTAGACAACACTCTAGCCACACAGGCTCACCTAATCCAAATATATCCAGTTAATCCATTTGGACAGTAGACTGGCCCCGAGACACTAAGTCAACCGAGCTCCAGCAGTCTGACTACCAGTGTGATTGGCCCCGAGACACTTGGTCAACCGAGCTCCAGCAATCACACCTCCAAACCATATCTCACATATCAAATAATCATAACCAATCAATATCCACAATTAGTTAGTAATATAGCCTAAATACTATAGGCGTACCGGTACGTACTCAGTCCTAGTGCTGCCCACTAGGTAGCACGTTCTATCGATATCCTTCATTAATAATATAAATCATTCATTCACAAAAATAAATGATGCATGAAGTTCAATAAAATATCAACATAAACCATATATATACCGGAAATATACCAAAAGTAAACCAGGTATATTTCGAGTATATATATGTCAAATGAATTCAATCAAATTATAAATTAAGTTGGAAATATATTTAAAAACATTTTAAATATATTTTATTTACAAAACATGCATATAATTAAATAAATACCAAAAATAAACCAAAAATATACTTAAATACAAATCACATTATTTATGCATTTTAATCAAAATAAAATATATATTTCTAAATCATGCACCCTAAGCATATATATATAGTATAGTAACTCACCTAGTGCGCTCCACGAGACGAGTCTGACGGGCCTGGACCACTAGCCCTCGGTCTCGGCGCAACTAAACAAACAATAAATAACTGACATCAGAATAAACCTAACAGAAATCCTAGAATTTGATCTAGAGTATTAAACACAGAATTAGAAATTAGGGTTCGACCGGATATCACGTTTTACGAGAATTCTACCAAAAATTCGGCAGAACCTCCCCTGTAAAACGGACATCTCTCTACTCAAAAGAGTAGAGCCGACCCTGCAAAGAAACACACTTCGAAAACTACACAAAACACAATCAAAATCCCACGGTCGGACTCCAAACTACAGTCCACCGACTGGGGTCCACAAACACAGAACAATTCCAGAAATACCAAAAATATCCTTAAATCACAGAAACACATTTTATAGGTAGAAATTACATAATTAATCTTGAAACACTGTAAAAACCGATAAAAACTCATTTTATTAGAAAAACCGTATATTATATATATAATTGAAAATAATTTATGAAAAATAGTTTTAATTAGTTAAAAATACCAAATAATTTGTAGAAATCATTTTTATACCTTAAATAACTATTAAAACCAATTAAATTACATTTTTAGCCAATTTAGGGTAAAATTACCAAAATACCCCTATATATATAAATATACTAAAATTACTTCAAAAATTCACCAAAAATTATACAATTATCAAAAATTAATTTTCTCAACATATTTATCAATAATATCAATAATTAAACTCAATTATCCAATTAATTTCAATTAAAAACATAATTAACCCTAATTTCCCAAATTACATAAACTTCAATAATTCAAAATAAATACTTAGAAATTCATAAAAATTCCAAATAAATTCCTGTAATTCATTTCAACACTTAATTTAACCATAAAACACAATTTCATAATTTAAATAATTAATTTCCGAAAATTAGAAAATAATATTAAAATATTCAAAAATACCAAAAAATCCAAAAAATCTCCAAAAATTCCACAAAAATTCATACATGTACATTAAGCTACTAGGATCAACATTTGTGAAGGGAGTTTTCATGAATCAATCAATTCGAAGCTCAAAAAAATCAAAAATCCTAACGTGACCGAAATTGAAAATTCGAAACCTAACCAATTCTAGACCATTTAAGCTCAAACCAAAGCTAGAATCACACTCACCGGAGCTCAAGGAGAAGAAAGAGACCGGCGGTGGTCAAAAATCGGAGAAACGACGAAGGGACGATTTTCGGCCAAATGAGGAAAACAGGGGCTGCCAGCGCCGGGGAAGGGAGCTGGAGGCGGCGAAGGACGGCTAGGAACAACGGTGGCAAGCCGGGAGGCACACCGACGGTAGGTGACCGGAGTTGCAGCGGTGAGGGGAAGGGATGGGTGGTGGTCGGGCGCGGGAGGGAAAGAAAGAAAAAGAAGAAGAAGAAAAAGAAAAGAAAAAGAAAAAAAAAAGGAAAAAAAAATAAAAAAATAATAAAAAAATAAAAAAATAATTGTAATAATTTAATAATAAATAAAAATAATTAAATAACAATAAATTAATAAACAAATAATAAAATATTAGGGTAATATATATTAAACCCTAATTAAATAAATATTGCACACATACACGGTGTTTAGTAATTTAAAAATACATATGAGTTCATGCAAGTCCGTAAATATATTTAAAATAATTAATAATAAATTATTTACGTAAAAATTTCCCCGAAAATGCAAGTCCAGGGAAAATTTTACGTAAAGCACTGTAAATAAGACACAGTAATTAAAATAGGTTTTAAATACATATCAACTCGTAAAAATATCGTAATATATATACAAAAATTATTAACACTGCATATCCCTGTCACGACCCAAAACAGGAGTCATGACCGGCGCTAGGGAACGGGAATTCTTTCGAATCCGGAACCCGTAGCAAGCCTAAAAATAAAATAAAGCATGCCACAATAACAATAAAAATATAATATGCAGCGGAAAATAAAAATCATAATATCATAATATCATTTTCATATCAACTGGATTAAATAAAAATCTTATCTCATACATAAAATCTCTTTAATACAATCCAGTTTTAACATAATATATCTCCTTTAAAACAAAATAAGATACATGAAATCCAATACTTTAATTCACAACTACTGCAGTATCTAGAATAAATAAATAAGACTCAAGTAGACAATTTACATAAAGAAGCCGGGGCGGAAGAAATCCGGCGTATCGACCTGCTACTGAGGTCTGAGGAAGTTGACTCTCCTGAAAAATAGTCAACGGAGGGGAGTCAGACTTCACTGAGTGAATTACTATAGTATATATACATACACTCTAAATGACTATGCATACAGTCAATAATACATGTCTAATATGTATATATACAAGAAAATTCACACAGATGTAGAAAAATCGTTTTTATATATTTTATCTGAAAATCATCTTTTATGAAGGATCACATAGAACCCTAGAATATCGCAACCTCAGAATAATAGTGTTAGACAACACTCTAGCCATACAGGCTCACTGAATCCAAATATATCCACTTAATCCATTTGGACAGTAGACTGGCCCCGAGACACTAAGTCAACCGAGCTCCAGCAGTCTGACTGCCAGTGTGATTGGCCCCGAGACACTTGGTCAACCGAGCTCCAGCAATCACACCTCCAAACCACATCTCACACATATCAATAATCACATCAAATCAATATCCATAAATAAGTTAGTATAATAGCCTAAAGTTATAGGCGTACCGGTACGTACTCGGTCCTAGTGCTGCCCACTAGGTAGCACGTTCTATTGATATCCTTCATTAATAATATAAATCATTCATTCACAATAATAAATGATGCATGGATATAAATGAAATAGCAATATAAACCATATATATACCGAAAATATACCAAACATAAACCAGGTATATTTTGAGTATATATATGTCAAATAAATACAATCAAATCACAAATTAAATGAAAAATATATTTAAAAACATTTTAAATATATTTTATTAATAAAACATGTATATAATTTATTATATACCAAAAATATACCGAAAATATACTTGAATATAAATCATGTTATTTATGCATATTTAGTAAAGATAAAACATGCATTTTCTAAATCATGCATCCTAAGCATATATATATAATATAGTAACTCACCTAATGCGCTCCACGAGACAGGTCCGACGGGCCTGGTCCACTAGCCCTCGGTCTCGGCGCAACTAAACAAGAAATAATTAATCGACATCAGAATAACCCTAATAGAAATCCTAGAATTCAATCTAGAGTATTAAAATACAGAAACAGAATTAGAAATTAGGGTTCGACTGGATATCACGTTTTACGAGAATTCTACCGAAAATTCGACAGAACCTCCCCTGTAAAACGGACATCTCTCTACTCAAAAGAGTAGAGCCGACCCTGCAAAGAAACACACTTCGAAATACAAGCTCAACACAATCAAAATCCCACGATCGGACTCCAAACTACAGTCCACCGACCGGGATCCACAAACACAAAATAATTCCAGATATACCAAAAATATCCTTAAATCACAGAAATACCTTTTATAGGTAGAAATTACGTAATTAACCTTGAAACACTATAAAAACCGATTAAAACTCATTTTATTTGAAAAACCGTATATTATATATATAATTGAAAATAATTCACGAAAAATAGTTTTAATTAGTTAAAAATACCAAATAATTTGTAGAAATCATTTTTATACCTTAAATAACTATTAAAACCAATTAAATTACATTTTTAGACAATTTAGGGTAAAATTACCAAAATACCCTTATATATATAAATATACCTAAATTACTTCAAAAATTCACCAAAAATCATACAATTATCCAAAATTAATTTTCTCAACATATTTATCAATAATATCAATATTTAAACCCAATTATCTATTTAATTTCAAATAAAAACACATTTAACCTAATTTTTCCAAAATCACATAAACTTCAATAATTAAAAATAAATACTTAATAATTCATAAAAATTCCAAATAAATTCCTATAATTCATTTCAACACCTAATTTATCCAAAAACTCCAATTTCATAATTTAAATAATTAATTTCCGAAAATTAGAAAATAATATTAAAATATACAAAAATACCCAAAAATCCAAACAATCTCCAAAAATTCTACAAAAATTCATACATGTAGATTAAGCTACTAGGAACAACATTTGTGAAGGAATTAAGCATGAATCAATCAAGAACAATTCGAAAAAAAATCAAAAACCCTAATAGGCCGAATTGGATAAATCGAAAACTAGGCAATTCTAGACCAATTTAGCTCAAACCAAAGCTAGAATAACACTCACCGGAGCTCAAGGAGAAGAAAGAGACCGGCGGTGTCGAAAATGGTGGCCGGAGGAGGGAGAAACGACGGTGAGGAATAGTGGTGGCGTCGGGCACCCACGGGAAGAAGAAGAAGAAGAAGAAGAAAAAGAAAAAGAAAGAAAAGGAAAGAGAAAGGAAAAGAAAAAAAGAAAGAAAAAGGAAAAGAAAAAGAAAAAAAAGAAATAGAAAAAAAATAATAAATTTTAATAATTTAATAATAAATAAAATAATCAAATAATAATAAATAAATAATAAAATATTAGGGTAATAATAAACCCTAATTAAATAAATATACACACAGGCTTTATTTAATAATTTAAAAATATGTATGAGTTCATGAAAACCCGTAAATACATTTAAAATAATTAATAATAAATTGTTTACGTGGAAATTTCCCCGAAAATACAAATCCCGGGAAAATTTTACGTAAAATACTGTATATAAAACACAGTAATTAAAATAGGTTTAAAATACATATTAACTCATAAAAATATCGTATATAAAATACAGAAATCATTGACACTGCATATCCCGGTACAGTATAAAACTATTTTTAAAATTACGGGATATTACAATCCCGGTACAGTGTAAAAATATTTAAAAACACGGGATATTACAGTTATCTATTCGAATGCACTTCAGTTTCTTGCTAGTTTGTCTCTCCACCAGAGTGTGAAATTCCTTAAAGACATTTAACACTTGATCTTTTGACTTCAAGGTGTATGCCCACGTCTTCTGAGAATGATCATCAATGAAAGTCAAAAAGCACTGACAACTACCAAGTGACTTTGGCATTGGTCCACTGTCACGACCAAAAACAAGGGCCATGACCGGCGCTAGGGAACGAGAATTCTTTCGAATCCGAAACCCGTAGCAAGCCTAAAAATAAAATATTATATGCAACAATAGTAGTAATATATAATGCAGCGGAAATAAAAATCATAAATATCATAATAACATTCCTTCAACTGGATTTAAATCAAATCCCCATCATCACATATATATAAAATCTTGTAATACAAATCCAGTTCAATTAATAAAATATCTCACATAAATAAAATACATAAAATCCCACCATTAATTTACAACTACTGCAGTGTCTAGATTATAAAATAAGACTCAAGTAAGCAGTTTACACAAAGAAGCCGAGGCGGAAGAAATCCGGCGTACAGGCCTGCTACTGAGGTCTGAAGATGTTAACTCTCCTGAAAAATAGTCAACAGAGGGGAGTCAGACCTCACTGAGTGAATTACTATAATATATATACATGCATACTAAATGACAATGCATACAGTCAATAATACATATCTAATATGTATATATACAGGCAATACACACAGATGCAATAAAATCATTTTATATTTATTTTTAATAAAATCATCGTTTATGAAGGATCAAATAGAACCCTATGATATCGAAACCTCAATCAGTGTTAGACAACACTCTAGCCATACAGGCTTGTCACGACCCAAAACAGGGGCCATGACCGGTGCTAGGGAACGGGAATTCTTTCGAATCCAGAACCCGTAGCAAGCCTAAAAATAAAATAAATCATGCAATAATAACCATACTCATATAATATGCAGCGGAAATAAAAATCATAATATCATAATATTATTCACATCAACTGGATTTAAATCAAATCTCATCTCATAGATACATAATCTTTTAATACAAATCCAGTTTCAATATAATACATCTCTTTAAAATAAAATACATGAAATCCAATACGTTAATTCATGACTACTGCAATGTCTAGATAAAATAAATAAGACTCAAGTAGATAATTTACACAAAGAAGCCGGGGCGGAAGAAATCCGACGTATCGACCTGCTACTGAGGTCTGAAGAAGTTGACTCTCCTGAAAAATAGTCAACGGAGGGGAGTCAGACCTCACTGAGTGAATTACTATAATATATACATGCATACTAAATGACAATGCATACAGTCAATAATACATATCTAATATGTATATATACAGGCAAATTCACACAGATGCAATAAAATCATTTTATATATTTTATCCGAAAATCATCTTTTATGAAGGATCACATAGAACCCTAAGATATCGCAACCTCGAAAAATAGTGTTGGACAACACTCTAGCCATACAGGCTTCACTGAATCCAAATATATCCTCTTATTCCATTTAGACAGTAGACTGGCCCCGAGACACTAAGTCAACGAGCTCCAGCAGTCTAACTGCCTGTGTGATTGGCCCCGAGACACTTGGTCAACCGAGCTCCAGCAATCACACCCACAAACCACATCTCACACATATCAATAATCACATCAAATCAATATCCACAAATAAGTTAGTATTATAGCCTAAATACTATAGGCGTACCGGTACGTACTCGGTCCTAGTGCTGCCACTAGGTAGCACGTTCTATCGATATCTTCATTAATAATATAAATCATTCATTCACAAATACATGATGCATGAATTTAAATAAAACAACAATATAAACCATATATATACTAGAATATACCAAAAGTAAACCAGGTATATTTTGAGTATATATATGTCAAATGAATTCAATCAAAATTATAAATTAAGTTGAAAATATATTTAAAAACTTTTAAATATATTTTATTTACAAAACATGTATATAATTTAATATATACTAAAAATAAACCAAAAATATACCAAAATATACTTGAATACAAATCACATTATTTATGCATATTTAGTTAAAATGAAACATGTATTTCTAAAATCATGCATCCTAAAGCACATATATATAATAGTAACTCACCTAGTGCGCTCCACGAGACGGGTCCGACGGGCGTGGACCACTAGTCCTCGGTCTCGGCGCAACTAAACAAGCAATAAATAACTGACATCAGAATAAGCCTAACAGAAATCCTAGAATTCGATCTAAAGTATTTAAATACAGAAACAGAATTAGGGTTCGACCGGATATCACGTTTTACGAGAATTCTATCAAAAATTCGGCAGAACCTCCCCTGTAAAATGGACATCTCTCTACTCAAAAGAGTAGAGCGACCCTGTAAAGAAACCACTTCGAAAATAAACTCAACACTCAACCACAACCCCTCGGTCGGACTCCAAACTACCGACCGGGGTCCACAACACAGAAAAATTTCAGAAATACCAAAAATATCCTTAAATCACAGAAATACATTTTATAGGTAGAAATTACATAATTAACTTCGAAACACTATAAAAACCGATAAAAACTCATTTTATTAGAAAAACCGTATTATATATATAATTGAAAATAATTCACGAAAAATAGTTTTAATTAGTTAAAAATACCAAATAATTTGTAGAAATCATTTTTATATCTTAATTAACTATTAAAACCAATTAAATTACATTTTTAGCCAATTTAGGGTAAAATTACCAAAATACCCCTATATATATATATACTTAAATTACTTCAAAAATTCACCAAAAATTATACAATTATCAAAAATTAATTTTCTCAACATATTTATCAATAATCTCAATAATTAAACTCAATTATCCAATTAATTTCAAATAAAAACACATTTAACCTAATTTTCTCAAAATCACATAAACTTTAATAATTCAAAATAAATACTTAGAAATTCATAAAAATTCCAAATAAATTCCTATTATTCATTTCACACCTAATTTAACCATAAACTCCAATTTCACAATTTAAATAATTAATTTCCGAAAAATTAGAAAATAATATTAAAATATTCAAAAATACCCAAAAATCCAAACAATCTCCAAAAATTCTACAAAAATTCATACATGTAGATTAAGCTACTAGGATCAACATTTGTGAAGGGAGTTTTCATGAATCAATCAATTTGAAGCTCAAAAAAATCAAAAACCCTAATGTGACCGAAATAGAAAAATCAAAACCTAACCAATTCTAGACCAATTCAGCTCAAACCAAAGCTAGAATCACACTCACCGGACCTCAAGGAGTCGATGAAGACCGGCGGGTGTCGAAAACGGTGGCCGGGGAGGAGGGAGAAACGATGAAGGGTTTGATTTTCGGCCAAAAGAGGAAAACTAGCTCCCCGGCGCCGAGGAAGGGAGCTACTGGCGGCGGGGAACGGCTGGGAATGGCGGGTGGCAAGCCGGGAGGCACACCGACGGTAGGTGGCCGGAGTTGCAGCGGGAGGGAAGGAAGAATGGTGGTCGGAGCGCGCGGGAGGAAAGAAGAAAACGAAAAGAAAAAGAAAAAAGAAAAAAAGAAAAAAAGAAAAAGAAAAATAAAATAAATAAATAAAATAATAATAAAATAATTTAATAAATTAATAATAAATAAAATAATTAAATAACAATAAATAAATAAAATAAATAAATAAAAAATATTAGGGTAATATATTAACCCTATTAAATAAATAATTACACACGTAGTCTTTATTTATTAATTTAAAAATACGTATGAGTTCATGCAAATCCGAAAATCCATTTAAAATAATTAATAATACATTGTTTACGGAGAAAATTTCCCCGAAAATGCAAGTCCCGGGAAAATTTTACGTAAAAACACTGTAAATAAAACACAGTATTTAAAATAGGTTTTAAATACATATCAACTCGTGAAAATACGTAATATATATACAAAAATTATTAACACTGCATATCCCGGTACAGTGGTAAAAATATTTAAAAACACGGATATTACAAAGGCTCACTTAATCCAAATATATCCACTTAATCCATTTAGACAGTAGACTGGCCTCGAGACACTAAGTCAACCGAGCTCCAGTAGTCTAACTGCCAGTGTTGATTGGCCCCGAGACACTTGGTCAACCGAGCTCCAGCAATCACACCTCCAAACCATATCTCACACATCAATTATTCATAATCAATCAATATCCACAAATGGGTTAGTAATATAGCCTAAATGCTATAAGCGCACCGGTACGTACTCGGTCCTAGTGCTGCCCACTAGGTAGCACGTTCTATCGATATCCTTCATCAATAAATATAAAACATTCATTCACAAAAATAAATGTTGCATGAAGTTCAATAAAATATCAACATAAACCATATATATACTAGAAATATACCAAAAATAAACCAGGTATATTTCGAGTATATATATGTCAGATGAATCCAATCAAATATAAATTAAGCTAGAAACATATTTAAAAACATTTTAAATATTAATTTATTAACAAAAACATGCATATAATTTAATATATACCAAAAATATACCAAAAATATACTTAAATACAAATCACATTATTTATGCATTTTAATCAAAATAAAACATATATTTCTAAAATCATGCACCCTAAGCATATATATATATAAATAGTAACTCACCCTAGTGCGCTCCACGAGATGGATCCGACGAGCCTGGTCCCACTAGCCCTCTAGTCTCGGCGCAACTCAAATAAACAATAACGACATACATTAGAATAACCTAACAGAAAATTCTAGAATTCAATCTAGAGTATTAAACACAGAATTGAGATTAGGGTTCGACCGGACATCACGTTTTACGAGAATTCTACCGAAAATCCGTCAGAACCTCCCTGTAAAATGGATCTCCTCTACTCAAAGAGTAGAGCCGACCCTGCAAAGAAACACAACCTTTGAAAATCAAACACAAAACACCCCCACAACCCCTCGGTCGGACTTCAAACTACAGTCTATCGACCGGGGTCCACAAACACAGAATAATTCTGAAAATACCAAAAATACCCTTATAACATAGAAATTCATTTTATAAGTAGAAATTACATAATTACCTTAAAACACTATAAAAACTGATAAAAAACTCATTTTATTAGAAAAACCGTATATTATATATTAATTGAAAATAATTCACGAAAAATAGTTTTAATTAATTAAAAATACTAAATAATTTGTAGAAATCATTTTTATACCTTAAATAACTATTAAAACTAATTAAATTACATTTTTAGCCAATTTAGGGTACAATTACCAAATACCCCTATATATATAAATATACTATAATTACTTCAAAAATTCCCAAAAATTGTATAATATCCAAAATTAATTTTCTCAACATATTTATCAATAATATTAATAATTAAACTCATTATCCAATTAAATTCAATTAAAAACACAATTAACCCTAATTTCCCCAAAATACATAAACTTCAATAATTCCAAATAAATACATAGAAATTCATAAAAATTCCAAATAATTCCTATAATTCATTTAAACACCTATAATACCATAAAACACAATTTCATAATTTATTTAATTAATTTCCGAAAATTAGAAAATAATATTAAATATTCAAAAATACCCAAAAATCCAAATAATCTCCAAAAATTCCACAAAAATTCAAACATGTAGATTAAGCTACTAGGATCAACATTTTTCAAGGGAGTTTTCATGAATCAATCAATTCAAAGCTCAAAAAAATCAAAAATCCTAATATGGCCGAAATTGAAAATTCGAAACCTAAGCAAATCCAAGACCAATTCAGCTCAAACCAAAGCGGGAATCACACTCACCGGAGCTCAAGGAGAAGAAAGAGACCGGCGGGTGTCGAAAATGGTGGTCGGAATCTGTGGTCGACGGCGAGGAGAGGAAGTTTCGACCAAATGGGAAAAATGGGAGCTAACCGGCGCCGGGGAAGGAGCTTGGGGCAGCGGAGCAGCTGGCTGGGGAAGGTGGAGCTGCTGGCGGCACACCGACGGTAGGTGGTCGGAAAGTTGCAGCGGGAGGGGAGAAGGATCGGCGCGGGGGAAGGAAGAAGGAAGGAGAAGAAGAGAAGAAAAGAAAAAGAAAAGAAAAGAAAAGAGGAGGGAAAAGAAAAGAAAAAAGAAAAAGAAGAAAGAAAAAGAAAAAAAAATAAATTTAATAAAATATTTGAAAAAAATCACATCCACACACTTAATATTTAATATTTTAAAATTTAATATTAATTAAAATAATTAAATAACAATAAAACAAATAATTAATTAATAAAATATGTAGGGTAATATATTAAACCCTAATTAGATAAATAATTACATTTATACACGGTGTTTAGTATTTTTAAAATATGTACGAGTTTATGCAAATCCGTAAATATACTTAAATAATTAATAGTAAATTATTTACGTGAAAATTTTCCCGAAAATGCAAGTCCCGGGAAAATTTTACGTAAGCACTGTAATAATGATAAACAATTAAAAATCAATTTAAATGAAATAAAAGCTTATTAAATATCAATATTATATTTAAAAATTTATTAACACTGCATATCCCAATGCAGTATTAAAATATTTAAAAACACGGGATATTACATCCACCACACAGTTTGAATAAATTAAATCTAGTACATTCTTCATTCTGGAAGGAGGAGAACTCTTAAAGCAACCCTATTTTACTTTCTTGCAAGACAATCGACACATTTCTCCAGATGCACAAGATCTACTCCAGATAACACATTTTTCTTGGCCAGCACTGTCATCCCTTTCTCATTCATGTGGTCGAGTCATCTATGTCATAACTCAACTGTACTATCTTTCTCCACAGCATTCACTATGACTTTAAAGATATTTGCATGCATAAAGTACAATGCTGAGTCCTTTTTACCTCTAGCCACCACTAGTGAGCCCTTAGTAAGTTTCCATTGGCCATTATGGAAGGCGTTGCAGAAAATTTCATCATCAAGCTTGCCTATTGAGATCAAATTCAGGAAAATATCTAGAGCATGCTTGACATTCTTCAAGATTAGTCTTGTGCCATTTGTCATTTCCAAACATGCATCTCCTTCACTAAAAACTCTTGTTTAATTGCCATTTCCCATCTTCACAAATCCATAATCTCATGGAGTGTAGGATGAGAAGAATTCTCTTCAAGATGTAGTGTGAATGGAAGCACCACTATCAGTCACCCAGCTAGTCTCATGGGTAGTAAGATTAACAGTATCATCATAAAAAAGAATATTGAATTCTCTAAAAAGATTTGCTTTATCATCATCACTGCTATCATCTTTTCTCACATCTTTACCTTTGTTCTTGTCCTTGAACTTTCGACAGAACATCTTGATGTGGCCTTTTTTTTTTATAGTAATTGCATTCAATATTTGCACACTTGTTTGACTTTCTTTTGCTATTCTCTCTTTGCTTTGAGCTTTGGGTCTCACTTCTCCCTCTGAAATTTACAACAAGGATATCTAAATATGTTGACGAGGCACCCTTTGATCTATATCTCATCTCTTTATTTAGAATACTGCTTTTGACGAATTCCATATTCACTACACCGTTTGGTGCAAAGTTTGTAAATGAAATCTTCAAAGTCTCTCATGACTCTAGTAGAGAAGCCAACACCATAAGAATAAGAATTTCATTGTTAAAATTTAAGTCCATTCTTGACAACTGATCCACGATCCTTTGCATTTCATTCAAGTGATCGATGATAAAGAGCCTTCCATATATTTTATCTGCATTAATTTGTCAGATAAAATAATTTGTTATTATCGATCTTTGAAGCATACAGGTCCTCAAGTTTTTTCCATAACGGTCGTGCATGACTTTCATTGCAAATGTGGTTGTACACATTGTCTTCAACGAACTGTTGGATATAGCTACACACTTGCTCATGCTCAAATGCCCATTCCTCATTCGTCTTAGCTTTAGGTTTTGTTATAGCAAAAATCGATAGATGCAACTTCATCACAAATAGGAGATCCTTCATCTTGTTTCTCTAAATGTGGTAATTTGTGCCATTTAAGCTGACCATCTTGCTAGTTTTAGCCTCCATCGTTGTAGTATATAATAATGCCTCCAGAACATGAACCAACAACTTTGATACCACTTGTTGGGAAAACTAACAAAGTTGATGCAGCGGAATAATTTTGATAGAGATAAAATAAAATTATTGCAGAAATAATCAAAAAAATAAATAAATGGAGACGGTTAAACCAGCCAATGAGTAAGTAAAATATGTGGTAAAACCTGCCGTATAAATAATAATAGGTGATAAAACTTGCTGTATAAATAATAAAAATGAATCAAATATTTTAATGTGATTCACCTTTAATTCTTAAGCTACATCCATAGGACAAAATCAGAATAATTCTTCCACTATAAAAATAGTAGGTACAAAAGAGTCTTTTCTAGATCAATACTAGAGGTATACAATAAAAAATCTCAACAAAATAGTGGCACTCAAAGTGTTTTCTAAACACTCCAAAAATAATTACCTCACTATTTTGTCACTCACTCTTTGAGAAATTTTTTTTTTTCTCAAACCCCTAAAACTTTCTCACACTCATCAAAGCAAAATTGATTTGGCTCTCTCACAAGCATACACCTTACTTTAGCTTTTCTCTCTCGTTGTTTGCTCCTTATTTTTGCTTCTCCATCTATGGCCTTTATATAGGCCTTATCATACACGAAAGAATTAAAAAAAAGAAAAAAATAGCAAACTTTCGGTGCAGCAAAATGTGACTTTTCATCTTCTTTTATTTATTTATTTTTATGCTCCACTAGAAAGGACCCACAATACTTGATGTTTCATAGGCATAAATAGAATGCAATAGGAGTTCTAAAGAAGTTATTATTATTTTTATAGCAAGGTTTTACGAATATGCTAATAGACATTTCAAGATTTTAGAGCAAGTGTTTTGCAGTTATATCTTAGCAGATGAAATGGTTATGAGCATATCGACATCAGACAAAATCTCATTGGGTTCATAATGTCATCAAACAAACAGGAAGGTTGATCAATTAGGAATTAGTTTAAAATTAAAGAAAAAAAAAGAACCCTCATAGTAGTCTTAGAATATGGCTGTTACATGATTCTTCCGGAGAAGTGGATAATATCAAGAATTTAGCCTAGCTGGCACATTTGGTAACAGATACAATCATCTCTTGCCTCTTAATTAGCTTACATATGCAAACATCTCCAACTTTCAAAGAATTTTCCTTTGAAAATGCAGACCAACCACCATAAATAATGGATGTTGAATTATTAGGATATACATTCAACTTGACAAACCAAGATTTATCTGCAACTTGCAACTTCATCGTCTGCGATTCACACCCTATACGTGCTTGAACAAATTGGAAAGATACACTCTGCACAGAATTGACATCTAATTAGCATCATAAGCATAATGTGACAGGCTATGATCATGGAACCCATGCTATAATATAACTGTCCTACTACCAAGATATTGTGTTTGAGAACAATTTCAAAGGAGGGACAGTTTGATAAGATGTTGGCATCCACCAGGATTAGAAAATGGAGGAGCATCAGTGACCTCTTCTATATGATGGTATAAGACAAAAAATTAGTTGAAATTAGCAATAATAGCATTTATGGATTCTGTCAGTGTGAGAAGAATGTTTACCTTCAGATTCTTCAAGGAAAACATGTGAATCATCACTAGACTGGTTCCCGTTGCTAGTCGACTCATCCAAGATTTCACAATAATTGTCCTCTTGATCTTCATTTTCTTATATGATGTCAATCAACAATATAACCATAAGAGAACAAATTAGTTGAAATTAGCAATCGCAGCATTTCTGGATTCTGTCAGTATGAGAAGAATGTTTACCTTCAGATTCTTCAAGGAAAACATGTGAATCATCGCTAGACTGGTTCCTGTTGCTAGTCGAATCATCCAAGATTTCACGATAACTCTCTTGATCTTCATTTTCTTATATGATAACAATCAACAATGTAACTAACCATAAGAGAAAAAATTAGTTGAAATTAGCAATCACAGCATTTCTGGTTTCTGTTATCATAAAAAGAATGTTTACCTTCAGATTCTTCAAGGGAAACATGTGAATCATCGCTAGACTGGTAATCATCCAAGATTTCACAATAACTGTCTTCTTGATCTTCATTTTCTTTTATGATGTCAATCAACAATGTAACCATAAGAGGAAAAAATAGTTGAAATTAGCAATAACAGCATTTCTGGTTTCTTCAGTATGAGAAGAATGTTTACCTTCAGATTCTTCAAGGGAAACATGTGAATTATCGCTAGACTGGTAATCATCCAAGATTTCACAATAACTGTCTTCTTGATCTTCATTTTCTTATATGATGTCCAAGTCTTCACAGGAAAGGCCATCTTGATCTTCATTTTCAGAAGAAATGGCATCTTCATCTTCATTTACTAGAAGCTTGGGTTGTTGAAAACATCCACCATCATTTGGATCCACTGATGAAGGGATTTCATTGCCTGGATACTTGATCTCTACAGCACTCATATCAAAGATGTGCACATTGAAATGACAACCACCTTCATATTTAAACAACACAAGGTGTCCATACTTGAGAGAATGATGCTGTGAAAATTCATGCCAACCATTGCTACCAAAATTTCATCTCCAACTTTTAACAACTCTAGTTGCCATGATTGGCCAGAAGGACCCTTCAGGATTATAGGACTTCTTAAAAGATCCCCAAATTTTTTCACAAACTTTACAGGAATCCCCTGTCAAAAAGAAGCAATTTCCTTACATTCCTTGCATAAAAATTCAAGAATTGAGCCAATCATGTAAATTCTCTACTTCTATGCTCTCCAGATTGCACGAGCAAACAAAACTAAAGAAACCCAAGAACAGACATGGAAAAATACTTACAAATCTTCTCTCGCGGATGGTTTTTTCAAGAATGATCTTGTCGAAATGGGGTGATTTTCTTGTAATAGAATTGTTTTCATCCTGGTGTGTACCTGCTTCAGAAGTCATTTCTTGCACCGCTTCACTACTTCCCGGATTTGTTTGTTTTTTTTTTTTCCTGATCGACCTGGATTTGTTTTAGATTTTTTTTGTTATGCTAAAAAGAAATAAAACAAAACCCGCAAAAGTTGCAGAGGTTAAATTTTCTGAGTGACTAAATTCCAGCTCTGTTGGAGAGACCAAACCAAGTTCCAAATATAGGCATTTCGTGCACTGCATGCCATGAACTAGAAAATGACTTCTGTTTTTCTTTGTTCTTATGTAACATAATCTTTAAGCATCTCTGTAATTAAAAAAATGCAGGATTCACGTCATGAATGAGAAAAACGTACAGCACAACTCATGCCAAATCAATTGAACAAAAATATTATATAGTTCTTATTTATTGCCTGATTGTTTTGGGTCAAATTAAATCACTGAGTTGTTTTCAATACATAAGAACCTTTGTTTTTCCTCCATATTCCTAAGATTATGTAGTTGTTAAATCATATGTAACCATTAATGGGAGGGTATAGATCTTTAATTTTGTTTCAATTTAGTTACCAAACTTTCATTTATATTTTTTTAAATATCAAACTTTTATTTAGTTTCATAATAATTACTTAAAAAAAAATTTCATGCTTAAATAATAAAAAATTATTACTTTAATCAACAATTAAAGATTTTTATTATAAATAAATCCATATTTTCTATATATTTATAGAAAATAAGAAAAAATTTAAAAATTATTCGATTTTGCCTAGTAAGAGCAAACTCATTATGAGAGGTATCAAAGTCTAATAGGAGTAAATTTTTGAAATTTTTATAATTTTTCGATTAAATTAAAAATTGAAAAGATAAAGAGATTATGAGATTAAAATGAGTTTTAAGACGAATTTAAAGGATAAAAATTTTTAACAGTATATTTTTGAAATAATATTAAAGTTAGGTAACAAAAAGAAAATAAAATTTAATATCCAAATTACAATTAGTGTAAAATTGGATAACCACCGTTGGATTTAACCCAATCATTAACACTAGAGACTACGATCATCCTGAATCAAACATAGATGTTATTTTTTGTTTTTTTTTATTGAAGTTGCTCAAACCTCAGTCACAATTCAATGCGAGTACCTTTATTCAAGTTAGCCAACAAAAATCATGCAAAATTATAGCACATCCATCATATTGACAAGGTGGTAAATAGTTATTGCATGAATATATGGTTGGAGGTTTTTTTTTAATGATATATATATATATATGGGTCAATCATTTTTTATGTTTTGAGTATGATATAACATTTACAAATAGTATGATAATGGAGAAAATTAGTTTTTTTAATTAAAGTAATTTAAATTTAAGACTGGTAAGATAAACCAGCTTAAATATTACTTGCCCAAATATATTTTAATTAAAGAAAGAGTTGTTTAGGATGATAGTTTTAATTAGAAAAGAGTTGTTTAGGATGATAGTTTTAATTAGAAAAGAGTTGTTTAGGATGATAAGTTGTATAGTAATCTTATAGTATTGAGGTTAATTTTTTTTTTATTAAAATTTTTATTTGGTGTTTCTGAATTTTATGATTCTATCTAAGTTATTATATTAAAATTTTTTATTTGGTGTTCCTGAATTTCATGATTCTATGTAAGTTATTATTTTTCTTATGATTATATCACACAAACATAAACAATAAAAAAAAAATTGTATATGAAAGTTGTGATTTAAATTTGTTAATTTTTTTAATTATTTATTATGAGAACAATATTTCATAGCTATTGAGGAATAACTAGAATAAAGAAGAAAATTTAACATTCCATAGAATTTTTGTAATAGGTGTTCATAGTTTGATTTGATCAATTTAAAGTTAATATTTCTAACAAAAATAATAAAAATTGATTTTTAAATATTTGAATTGTTAACTAAATTAAACCGTAAAATACTAAAAAATATATAAATTAAAACTATTTAAATTCAATTTAAATAATTAGTTTTGTTCGATTTGATGAAAAGTAATAAATAAGTGAAGTTTAATAAATAAAAACAATAAATTTGTTAATACTGTTAAACTTGTTTTGTTTTTTAACTATCAAAATTTTCCACCGAACTGATCAACACCCCTTATAGAAATGGAGCCATATCACGTCTTATGCTCCTAGCAAGGAATCGTGCTGCCAAACTCTAATATCCTGATTTTTTAAAATATTTTAAACTGCATTGGGATATGTAATATTAATAATTTTGTATATAATTATGATATTTTTATGAGTTTGATATTTATTTAAAATTTATTTTAATTATTTTATATTATTTTAAGTACTTTACGTAAAATTTTCTTGGGACTTACATTGTCGGGGAAATTGACACGTAAATAATTTAATAATAATTATTTTAAATAGATTTACGCATTTGCATGAACTCATATATATTTTTAAAGTGCTAAAATAAAGTGTGTATATGTGTATATATTTAAATTAAATTAGGGTTTAATTAATTACCCTAATTTTTATTATTTATTATTTAGTTTTAATATTATTTAATTATTTTTAAGTATATAAATTATTAAATATATTAAATTATATGTGTGTGGAGTATATTTAATGTGTGTAAGAGTTTATATTATTATAATATATAGTGTGAGTATATATATATACATATATACATAATACATAGTTAAAAATCAAAATTTTATCAAATTACCATTTTGCCCCCGACTCCTCTCACCATCTCCGGTCACCCTCCTCGCCAACCCGCCATCTGTCATGCCATTTTCTTCCCGTCGGTGTGCCTCTCGGCGTGCCACCTTTTTCCTTAGCCATCCCCACCACCTGCAGCATCCATATCCGGCGTCGGAGGAGCTCGTTTCAGCCGGAAAGCCGAAACTTCAAGCTACCATCGATCAATGTGATTCTGGCCACCGTTTTTGACACCGCCGGTCT
This sequence comes from Mallotus nudiflorus, assembly GCA_947683625.1. Taxonomy (NCBI): domain Eukaryota; kingdom Viridiplantae; phylum Streptophyta; class Magnoliopsida; order Malpighiales; family Euphorbiaceae; genus Mallotus; species Mallotus nudiflorus. The sequence continues at coordinate 43,772 of CANTUR010001819.1, forward strand.
CTATCTTCTCCTTGAGCTCCGGTGAGTGTGATTCCAAGCTTTGTTTCACTTAAAATAGTCTAGATTTGTCTAGGTTTCGTTTTTGCAATTTTGGCCTATTAGGATTCTTGATTTTTTTGAGTTTCAATTTGATTGATTCATGAAAAATCCATTCATAAACTTTGATCCTAGTAGATTAATTTTCATGTGGGAATTTTTTTGGAAATTTTTGGGTATTTTTGATTATTTTATTATTATTTTCTAATTTTCGAAAATTAATTAATTAAATTATGAGTTGTGTTTTATGGTAATTATAGGTGTTGAAATGAATTATAGGAATTTATTTGTAATTTTTATGAATTTTTATGTATTTATTTTGAATTTATTTAGTTTATGTAATTTTGAGAAAATAGGGTTAATTATGTGTTTAATTGAAATTTATTGGTTAATTAAGTATATTTATTGATATATTGAAATATATGTTGAGAAAATTAATTTTGTGCAATTATATTATTTTTGGTGAATTTTTGGATTAATTTTAGTATATTTATATATAGGGGTATTTTGGTAATTTTACATTAAATTGGCTAAAAATGTAATTAAATCGGTTTTAATGGTTATTTAGGGTATAAAAATGATTTCTACAAATTATTTAGTATTTTTAACTAATTAAAACTATTTTTCGTAAATTATTTTTAATTATATATATAATATACGATTTTTCTAATAAAATGAGTTTTTATAGGTTTTTACTGTGTTTTAGGGTTAATTACGTAATTTCTACTTATAAAATATATTTTTATTATATAAGGGCATTTTTAGTATTTTGTAAATATTTTGTGAATGGTGGACCTCGGTCAGTGATTTGTAGTTTAGAGTCCGACAGAGGGATTTTGATTGAAAATTTTGTGTTATTTTCGAAGTGTGTTTCTTTATAGGGCCGGCTCTACTCTTTGAGTAGAGAGATGTCTGTTTTATATGGGAGGTTTTGCCGGATTTTCGGTAGAATTCTCGTAAAACGTGATTGTAATATCCCGTATTTTTTAAATATTTTTATACTGTATAGGGATATGCAGTGTTAATAATTCTTATATATAATATTGATATTTCATGAGCTGTTATTTAATTAAAACTGATTTTTAATTTTTTTATATTATTTTAAGTACTTTACGTAAAATTTTTCCGGAACTTGCATTTTCGGGAAAAATTGATACGTAAACTATTTATGTTTAATTATTTTAAATGAATTTCCATAATTGCATGAACTCATATATATTTTTAAAGTACCAAATAAAGCATATGTGTGTATTTATTTATTTAACTAGGTTTAAATAATTACCCTAATATTTTATTATTTATTATTAATTTTAATATTATTTAAATATTTTTAGTGTGTAAAAATTATTAAAATATTAAATTATGTGTGTGGTGGATAATTTTTCTAAGTATTATATTAATATACTATATTATAAATTATTAAACTATTATTAATATATATATATATATATACAAAAATCTTTTTCGTTATTATTTCTTTTCTTTTCTCTTCCGTTTTCTTCTCTTCCCCGAAACCCATCCTCGAAACCCTCGCCGTCCGATCACCAACCATCAGTGTGCCTTCCCTGCGTGTCGTCGTCCTCCTCCGCTGCCTTGTCGTCCCAGTCGTCTTCTCCGGCAACGAGCAGCTCCATTTCTGCCATTTTTGGCCGAGAAGCCAAGCTTCCATGGTTCTTCCTCCTCCGGCCACCAAACTTCGCGTTTCCAGTGTCTTTGGACTCCTCAAGCAATGGTGATCTTGATTCTAGCTTTGGTTTGAGCTCAAACTCCCTTGTTTTTCAATTTTTTCATTTTGGCCGAAATAGGTTTTTGATTTTTTTTGAATTTTTCTTGTTGATTCATGAAAAATCCCTTAACGAATGTTGTTCCTCTTAGCTTAATCTACATGTATGAATTTTTGTAGAATTTTTGGGAATTATTTTGATTTTTGGGTATTTATGAATATTATATTATTATTTTCTAATTTTCGAAAATTAATTAATTAAATTATGAAATTGTGTTTTATGATAAATATAGGTGTTGAAATGAATTATAGAAATTTATTTGGAATTTTTATGAATTTCTATGTATTTATTTTGAATTTTATTAGTTTAGGTAATTTTGGAAAATTAGGTTAATTATATGTTAAATTGAAATTAATTGGTTAATTGGGTATATTTATTGATATTATTGAGAATTACGTTGAGAAAATTAATTTTGAGTAATTATATTATTTTTGGTGAATTTTTGGAGTAATTTTAGTATATTTATATATATAGGGGTATTTTGGTAATTTTACATGAAATTGGCTAAAAATGTAATTTAATTGGTTTTAACAATTATTTAAGGTATAAAAATGATTTCTAAAAATTATTTAGTATTTTTAATTAATTAAAACTATTTTTTGTGAATTATTTTCAATTATATATATAATATACGATTTTACTAATAAAATGAGTTTTTATCGATTTTTATTGTGTTTTAAGGTTAATTATGTAATTTCTACTTATAAAATGTATTTCTGTAATATAAGGGCATTTTTGGTATTTTTATATTATTCTGTGATTGTGGACCCCGGTCGGTAGACTATAGTTTGGAGTCCGACCGAAGGGTTGTGGATGTGTTTTTGTGTTTGTTTTTCGAAGTGTATTTCTTTGCAGGGCCGGCTCTACTCTTTGAGTAGAGAGATGTCCGTTTTACAGGGGAGGTTCTGCCGAATTTTCAGTAGAATTCTCGTAAAACGTGATGTCCGGTCGAACCCTAATTATATTTCTGTGTCTAATATTCTAGATCGAGTTTCTAGGGTTTTCTGTTAGGTTTATTCTGATGTCTGTTATTTTTATATGTTTAGTTGCGCTGAGACCGAGGGCTAGTGGATCGGCCCGTCGGACCTATCTCGAGGAGCGCACTAAGTGTGAATTACTATTTTATATATATATGTTTAGGGTGCATGATTTAGAAATGTATGTTATTTTGATTAATTATGCATAAATAATTCATTTGGTATTTAAGTTTATCTTTAGTTTATACTTGGTATATTTTGGTATATCTTAAATTATATGCATGTTTTATTAAACATTTATATTTAAAATGTTTTTAAATACATATTTAGTTTATTTTATGATTATATTGGATTTATTTGACGTATATACACTCGAAATATACCTGGTTTATTTTTGGTATATTTCTAGTATATATATGATTTATGTTGTTATTTATTTCAAATTCATGCATATTTATTTGTGAATGTATGTTTTATATTTATTAATGAAGGATATCGATAGAACGTACTACCTAGTGGGCAACACTAGGACCGAGTACGTACCGGTACGCTTATAGCATTTAGGCTATATTACTAACCTATTTGTGGATATTGATTGGAATTGATTTATTTGATGTGTGAGATATGATTTGGGAGTGTGATTGCTGGAGCTCGGTTGACCAAGTGTCTCGGGGCCAATCACACTGACAGTCAGACTGCTGGAGCTCGGTTGACTTAGTGTCTCGGGGCCAGTCTACTGTCTAAATGGACCAAGTGAATATATTTGGAATAATTGAGCCTGTATGGTTAGAGTGTTGTCTAACACTGTTTTGAGGTTGCGATTTTCTAGGGTTCTATTTGATCCTTCATAAACAATGATTTTCAATAAAAATATATAAAATGATTTTTATTGCATCTGTGTGTATTTGCTTGTATACATACATACTATATATACTTTTGATTGTGTGCATTGACATTTAGTATGCATGTATATATATTATAGTAATTCACTCAGTGAGGTCTGACTCCCCTCCGTTGACTATTTTTCAGGAGAGTCATCTTCTTCAGACCTTAGTAGCAGGCCTGTACGTTGGATTTCTTCCGCCCTGGCTTCTTTATGTAAACTGCTCACTTGAGTTTCATTTTTATAATCTAGACACTGCAGTAGTTGTAAATAAATTATGGGTTTTATGTATTATATTTGTGAGTTATGTATTTTGAGAATTTGAATGGAAACTTGTATTAAAGAGTTTACTTATGTATGAGATGAGAATTTGTTTAAATTCCCTGGTGGTGGATTATTATTTTTATATTTATGATTTTATTTCCGCTGCATTAAATACTGTTATTATTATTATTGCATGTTTTATTTTATTTTTAGGCTTACTACAGGTTCCGGATTCGAAAGAATTCCCGTTCCCTAGCGCAGATCATGGCCCCTGTTTTGGGTCGTGACAGTGATGTCCAGTCAAATTCCCATTTTAATTATGTGTCTAGTAATCTAGATCGAGTCTTTAGAACTTCTATTAGATTTATTCTGATTTCTGTTGTCGTTTGTTTATTTATTTGTGCCAAGACCGAGGCCTAGTGGACCAGGCCCATCGGACCCATCTCAAGGAGCGCAATAATAGTGAGTTGCTATTTTATATATATATATATATATATATATATATATATATGCTCTGGGGTGCATGATTTTAGAAATATATGTTTTATTTTGATTAAATATGCATAATGGTTTAATTAGTACTTAAGTTTATTTTTAGTTTACTTTTGGTTTATTTTTGGTATATTTTAAACTATATGCATGTTTTATTAATGAATTATGTTTAAAATGTTTTTGAATATATTTCTAGTTTACTTTGTAATTTAAATTGGATTTATTTGCCGTATATATACTCGAAATATACCAAAAGTAACCTAGTTTACTTTTGGTATATTTCTAGTATATATATGGTTTATGTTGAGATTTTATTCCATTACATGCCTCATTTATTTTTATGAATGTACGTTTTATATTTAAATGAAGGATATCAATAGAATGTGCTACCTAGTGGGCAGCACTAGGACCGAGTACGTACCATTACGCTTATAGCATTTAGGCTACATTACTAACCATTTGTGGATATTGATGGGATTTGATTATTTGATGTGTGAGATATGATTTGGGAGTATGATTGCTGGAGCTCGGTTGACCAAGTGTCTTGGGGCCAATCATACTGACAGTCAGACTGCTGGAGCTCGGTTGACTTAGTATCTCGAGGCCAGTCTACTGTCCAAATGGAACAAGTGAATATATTGGAATAAGTGAGCCTGTATGGCTAGAGTGTTGTCTAACACTGTTTTGAGGTTGCGATTTTCTAGGGTTTTATTTGATCCTTCATAAATGGTGATTTTCAGCAAAAATATATAAAATGATTTTTATTGCATATATGTGTAATTGCTTGTATATATTTATTATATATATACTATTGACTGTGTGCATTGTCACTTAGCTATGCATGTATATATATTATAGTAATTCATTCAGTGAGGTCTGACTCCCCTCCGTTGACTATTTTTCAGGAGAGTCATCTTCATCAGACCTCAGTAGCAGACTTATACGCCAGATTTCTTTTGCCTCGGCTTCATTATATAAACTGCTTACTTGAGTTTTATTTTTATAATTTAGACACTGCAGTAGTTGTAAAATTGTTAAAAAGATATTGTATTATATTTGTGTGAGTTATATATTTTAAAAATTTGAACTAAAACTTGTATTAAAAGTTATTTATATATGAGATGAGGATATTGATTTAATTTCATTTGGTGGAAATATTATTTTGATATTTATAATTTTATTCCGCTGCATAATATTTTATTTAATTATGTTGTTATTATTAATATTGCAAGTTTTATTTTATTTTTAAGGCTTGCTACAGGTTCCGGATTCGAAAGAATTCTCGTTCCCTAGCACCGGTCATGGTCCCGTTTTGGGTCGTGACACAAACCCACAACACTAATCAGACAGTGCAAATCGAAATTACTACTCCTAGATAGGTGCATATTCAAAGATTTCTTCTGGTTCTTGATGTCTCAGGCATAAACAGAATGCAATAGGAGTTCCAAAGAAGTTAGAATTGTTTCTATAACAAGGTTTTATGAATTCTCAAAAAAAAAAAAAAAAAAGGTTTTATGAATCTGCTAATAGACTTTTCAAGATTTTAGAGCAAGTGCTTTGCAGTTATATTTCAGCATGAAATAGTTATGAGCAAATTGACATCGGACAAAATCTCATAATGTCATCAACCGAACAGGAAGATTGATCAATAAGGTATATACCTTAATAATATATTAAGATTAATATATTAAATAGTTTAAAATTAAAGATAAAAGGGAATCCGATAGCAGTCTCAGAATATGGCTGTTACATGTTTTCTTTAGAGAGGTGGATAATGACAACAATTTATAGCCTAGCTAGCACATTTGGAAATAGATACAATCATCTCTTGCCTCTTAATTAGCTCAAATATGCAAACATCTCCAACTTCCAAAGAATTTGCCATTGAAAACGCAGGCCAACCACCATTAAAAATGGATGTGGAGTTACCAGGATATACATTCAACTTTACGGACCAAGATTTATCTCCAACTTGCAGCTTCATCGTCTGTGATTCACACCCTATATGTGATTGAACAAATTTGAAAGGTATATTCTGCACAGAATTGACATCTAATTAGCATGATGAGCATAATGTGACAGCTCTATAATATAAATGTCTTACCACAAAGTGTTTGTGTTTAAAAACAACTTTGAAAGAGGGATAGTTTGATAAGATGTTGGCAACTCCAAGCGCATCTGTGGCCTCTTCTATATGATGTCAATCAACAATGTAGCCATAAGAGAAAAAATTAGTTGAAATAAGCAATCATAGCATTTCTGGTTTCTGTCAGTATCAGAAGAATGTTTACCTTGAGATTGTTCAAGGGAAACATGTGAATCATCGCTAGACTGGTTCCCGTTGCTAGTCGAATCATCCAAGATTTCATAGTAACTGTCCTCTTGATCTTCATTTCCTTCAGAACAGTACAGGTCTTCCCAGGAAATGTCATCTTGATCTTCATTTTCTTGAATCATTTGCTGCTGCAAATCTGTACCATGATTTTGATACATTGAAGAGACTCCTGTTCCTGGATAATTGATCTCCACAGCACTCATATCAAATATAAGCACACTGAAATTGCAATCTCCTTTATACTTGAATACTAACAAGTGCCCACATTTCAGAGAATGATATTCTGCAAACTCCTTGAACCCTCTTTGTAACCAAATCTTATCCTCTATCTTTAGCAACTCTACCTGCCATGTCTCTCCAGTTGGAACTTGAAGGGTAACTGGACTTGACAAACAATTCCCATATTGCATCGCAAACCTCGTAGGAATCCTCTGTCAAAATCAGAAATTATCACAAATAAGTTAGATAATTTAATACCTAAATGGGATCAAAGAAAGTTAACCAAATAACACCTCTTACTATACTATTTCTATGGCATTAATTGAGATATTACATTGAGGGAGAAAGGAAAGAAAACAAAAAACAGAGACAAGAAAAAAAAAAGAAAAAGATTCTTACAAGTTTTCCCTCAGGTACAGTGTTTCGAAGAATTATCTTAAAAAACTTTGGAACTCTTCCTGTAGCCTCAAAACACTCAACATGAGAATCCATTCTTGAAGTTGCTTCAGTGTTTCTTGAATTTAGCAGGAACCTCTCTTTCCCCTGCTGTATTTATGTATCAAAGCTACCTTTAAGTCTTGTTTGAGGAGGGTAGTAAATAGTAAGAGATCCACACCCAACACAATAAATTAGCAATGGGAGTAGAGACCCATAATACCCTTAAAGTTGCAGAGGATAACTTTTCTGAGAGACTGAGTTCCAGCTCTGCTGGAGAGACCAAACCAAGTTCCAAACTTAGGCAGTTCGTGCACTGCATGCCACCAACTAGAAAAAGTGTTCTGTTTTCTTTCCTCATCCCACTGTCAGAAAAATGCAGGATTCATGTGACGAATCAGAAAAATTTGCAGAACAAATCAAGCCAAATCAAATGAACATCAATATTATATAGTTCTTATTTATTGCCCGATTGATTCGGGTTAAATTAAAGAGAAAGACATTAATCTCTTAGATTAGACTTAATTTACATTTTAAAACCTCTTATTTCAAAATCGAATGTTAACCTTCCTATAGTTTTAAAATTGAACATTTAAAAATTTTTATTGACTTTTTTGCAAAAAATAATCATTATACCATTGTTTTCTTTAAAAGCAAATGACATTAAATTTTTTAAAATTAGGTCTAATTGACATTTCAAACCTTTTTATTTCAAAATCGAATATTAATCTATATATAATTTTAAAATCAAACACTTAAGGACTCTTAATGACTTTTTTTACAAAAAATGACCATTATACCCTTATTTTAACATATGTCTTCTCTAATCCCATTACATATAATTCATAATATGTTTTCTCTAACTTTATTACATAAAATTCCTAGCATTTACCTTTATCTAATTTTTATATTTTTTAAAAAAATTTAAAAAAGTTAAAATTTTATTTATAGATCTAAAAATTATTCATTATTAATTCCTTTTAATTTTTGTAAACCTAAAAATTTTTTAACTTTTAATTTTTAAAATAATTTTGTTTGTATAGAAAGTTTTTTTTTTAATTAAATGAATATGGATTGATTGTAAAATTTTTAAATTCATAAAAATTATTTTTAACTTTTTTTAAAATTTTTTAAGAAATATTAATAATGATTTTTATAAACTAAAAAATTTTTAAAAAATTATAAATGTATATTTTAAAAGTAATTTTATCAATTATTATTGTTATTCAAACATAAACTTTGTGGTAAATGCTATGTATTATATGTAATGAGATTAAAGAAAACATAAATTAAAACAATAATATAATGGTCATTTTTTGTAAAAAAAATCAATAAAAGTTCTTAAGTGTTTGATTTTAAAATTATATGGAGGTTAATATTCGATTTTGAAATAAGAGATTTGAAATGTCAATTACGCTTAATTTTAAGGAGATTGATGTCATTTGCTCTTATAGAAGACAAGGGTATAATGGTTTATTTTTTGCAAAAAATTCAATAAAAATTTTTAAGTGTTCGATTTTGAAGCTGTAGAGAGGTTAATATTCAATTTTGAAACAGGAGATTTTAAAATGTAAATTAGGTCTAACCTCGGAGAAGTTAATGTTATTTTCTCTAAATTAAATGATTTTTTTTTTATCCATAAAAACATTGCTTTCCCTTCGCAAATCCTGTATCCCTTCACAAACCATTTATCACAACACCTACACACCCTGCAAATTCAATAACTATCCTGAATCAAACGGAGTTACAGTAATTATTGAAGTTGCTCAAACGTCAGTCACCAACTTAGCTCCAACTGAACCTATTATGATAGAACTGATATATCATTAGACAGATTTATTTTTATCATTAGGCCTACAAAGATCATGCAAGATGCATATAGCACATCCATCATCAGACTGACATAAAATAGTTGGTGCATGAAGTGCATAATTATATGATTGGAGGTTTTTTTTTTCTTTTTTTTTTCCAATGATAGATATGTTATATATTCAACAAGGAATTATAATACTTTGCCTATGTTATACATTTTGCAACTAATGAGATAATCGAGAAAATTAAAATTTTATCATAATCAGAATAGAATTAAATTAAATTTAACATTAAATTTGAAAGTATTGTCATATAGACAAACCATGTTAAACAATACTCTTTTTTTTTTTAGTTGAAAAGAAGGGTTGATACTGCATTTTTTTTTCGTTTTCTTTTTTGAGTTTCGTTTTCCTATTAATGGTTTCAGTTGAAATCTTTATTATGATTTTGTTATTTAATTGCATATATATATATATCTTTTATTCCGCATATAGTAAATTAATTGTCACATCCCAAAAATAAAAAATGTATTTTATTTCATTATTAATCTTGGAAATATAAGTGTTTGAAGAGGTTCAATATTATTTTGTCTATCAAAATCTTATTCGATTTTTCTGAATTTTACTTACGTAATGAAAGATGTCATTTAAATTTATTCAATTTTTTGATTATTTATAATGAGAATAATATTTCGTACCCTAAAATGAAGAAGAATATTTAACATTACACAAATTTTTATTTATGGTTCAAAACTAGTATTTCTTCAAAACTAATAAAATTAATTTTTAAATATTTTAACTCTTAATCAAATTAGACCAAATACTACAAAAATATCTAAATCATAAATATTTGGATTTAGTTTAAACAATCCGTTTCGCGTAGTTTGATTAAAAAAAAGTACTAGATACATAAAGGCTAAAATTAAAAATGACAGATTCGGTCAGGACTATTAAAAACAGTGCAAATTTGATATTATACATTTATAATTTTGTAACAAAACAATAATAAATATAGAGTTACATGGGATGTTATGAAAAGTCATTAATTTTTTTTAAAAAAAATACTATTATTTAAAAAATTAAAATTCAGTATCGTGTCTTCTAAAATATATAAAGCACAATTTGTTGATTAATTGGATGATTTCTTCCTCAATCATAGTATTTATAAAGAATTTATTTGTTCAAAATAGCTATTTTCATATTTGATTTATTATTGAATTCAAAATAGTTTAATCCTTGTAAATAAGTTACAGTAATAAATTTTGATTTTTTAATTTTTATTTTTATAAGGTAAACCCCACGGTTTACCTTAAATTAAATATTTTTTTTCATCCTTATCAGAATTAGATTAAATTTAATACAGAATTTGAAAAATGATGTGTTGTTTAGACAAACCAACTCATCAATATAACTACCCACATATATTTTAGTTAAAATGGATGCTTAAGGCTTGATTTCCCTATTAATTTCTATATATGATATTATGATTTTGTTATTTAACTGCACTCTTATATTTATTTATTCTATTTAGAGTGATCACTTCACATAAATATAAAATGTTCATAACTAATCTTAAAAAATGGGTGTCTTATTCATAATAGTTTCTCTTTTACTGTCTTATTTCTTTTTTGGAATTGGTGTTTCTGAATTTTACTTGTGTAAGTTATTCTCAAAGTTGGTAAATTAAATTTGTTCAATATTTAATTATTTATTATGAGAACAATATTTCATACCCATCAAGGAATGACTAAAATCAATAAGAAAATTTAACATTACTTAGATTCTTTTAATTTGATTGGTTTAAAACTAATAAAATCAAATATATGAACTCTTAATCAAATTAAACCAAATATTACTAAAAAAAATATCTAAATAAGAAAATATTTGAACTTTAAATAATCGGTTTCTTTCGATTTGATGAAAAATAATATATAAATAAAGTTTAAAAAATTTTAAAACAAAAAATTTTGTTGACACCGTTAAAAATAGTGCAAATTCCATATTATACACTTATAATTTTGTAACATAACAATAATAAAAGAAGAATGACAATTGATGTTTGAAAATTCATTAAAGTTCAAAACAAAAATACAAATATTTTTAACATATTAAAATTCAGTACATGTCTTCTAAATTATTTAAAGCACAATTTGTTGCTTAATAGGATGATTTTTTCATCAATCATAGTATTTGCAAAGAAATTATTTGTTCAAAATACCTTTTTGCATTTGATTTATAATTAAATTCAAAGTACTTTAATCCATATATATAATTTACAGTAATTATTACATACTTGGTTTAATTTTTTTATTTTTATTTTGTTACGGTTTTTTAGAATTTCCAAAGCATTTTATTTCGATTTAACAAAAAAAAAAATCAAAGCATAATTAATTATCAAACACCTTAAATATAATTTTTAATTTGAATCAATTTGATTTTATTAGTTTTATAAAATTCTTGTGCAAGATTTCGTACCAAAAGACTTTTTATAAAAAATTATTTGAAATAATATGCACTTGGATAGAAGGTGAAAGTAGATATTCTTAAAAAAAATTATTTATATATAGTCCTAAATATATTTATTGTCAGGGAAAAAATGACATATTACTTGAAATAATTTTTAAGAGTTTTGGTATGAATTTAATAATTTTTTTTTTGGCATAGTATGAATTTAATAATTAATAAAGACCTAACTATCACCTTTGTTTTTTTTTTTTTCAATCGGCACCATTAGGCCGCCTTGGCCTTTCTTTTTCCGACATTGACTACATCAGTCAATGGGAGATGTTTTCTTTTGTTCCAGCCAATCTGCCTACCAAGCAATCTTATATAATAGCAGTCGCAAAGTCTACATCTGTTTTATTATCAATCAATGATACAGCTACAACTAGTAAGGGAGGATTCATTGTAATTAAAATCAACCAAGACTTATATGAACAACAATTGATGACTTGCCAACATGTGTTGATAATTAGGATTATTCTTTCGAAAGGGGAGGCTCCATGGAAACTACTAGATCTAAAAGCAAAACTTTTGAAAGTGTGGGGTCTCATGAATAGTTGGCGATTGATTTCATTGGGTCGTGGTTTTTACTATGTGATCTTAACCAATCTTGTGGATAAAAACTCTGTTTGGGTTATGGTGCAATTGCATTAAAACCAGGAATTCTTAGACTTCAACATTGAACTCCGGATTTTGATCCAGAATCTTAAAAATCCAAAAATACTCATGCTTGGGTCAGATTCTATAAGCTCCCTTGGGAATATTGGCATCCGCAAATCTTAGCATCAATTGCTAAAGGCATTGGAGTTCCTTTGAAGACTAATAATGCAACTCTAACTGGAGAATTTGGTCATTATGCTCATATTATGGTTGACATTGATTTGTCCTCTTTTTTATCGAAGAATCTCCTTATTAAATGCATTGGGAAAAGTTTTTTCAT